>ONZH01021548.1:0-23462 GCA_900303285.1 Rhinella marina | reverse complement strand
AAACTTCCAGCAGAGGTGGTTGATACATCCACAGTAACTGAATTTAAACATGCCTGGGATAAACATGTATCTATCCTAAGATAACAATAAAAGGATAATAAAAGGGCAGACTAGATGGACCAGGTGGTCTTTTTCTGCCGTCAATCTTCTATGTTTCAATCTTCTATGTTACATTAGCAGAGATTGTTATCCTCCACCGCAGTTAGTTCTATTTACTATTCACTCTGTGCTGTGCTGATGTACCCCGTCCCCTACTACTACTGGCCATGGCACCCATGAAAAGCCCATATATAATTTTCACAGCCTATCTTTACAAGGTAGAATGTTTACATGCTTGTTGTCCAAACAAGTCAAGCCTTTTTCTCTCTCTATAATACGGGAACCGGAGTGTGCGTAATTTATTGCTTGGCCTGAAGACACCCTGTGTTCATTAATCCGGGAAAATGGCATATGTACAATTTTTGGAGGCTCTGGCCTAAACAGACAACCCTGTCTTCTTCACACTAATGCGGGCTCTGGCCTATGCACAATTTTTGGAGGCTCCGGCATAAAAAGACAACCCTGCCTTCTTCACACTAATGTGGGCTCTGGCCTATGCACAATTTTTGGAGGCTCCAGCCTAAACAGACAACCCTGTCTTCTTCACACTAATGCGGGCTTTGGTCTATGCACAATTTTTGGAGGCTCCGGCCTAAACAGACAACCCTGTCTTCTTCACACTAATGTAGGCTCAGGCCTATGTACAATTTTTGGAAGCTCCGGCCTAAACAGACAACCCTGTCTTCTTCACACTAATGTCTGCTCTGGCCTGTGCACAATTTCTGGAGGCTCCGGGCTAAACAGACAACCCTGTCTTCTTCACACTAATGCGGGCTCTGGCCTATGCACAATTTTTAGAGGCTCTGGCCTAAACAGACAACCCTGTCTTCTTCACACTAATGCAGGCTCTGGCCTATGCACAATTTTTGGAGGCTCCGGCCTAAACAGACAACCCTGTCTTCTTCAAACTAATGCGGGCTCTGGCTTATGCACAATTTTTGGAGACTCCGGCCTAAACAGACAACCTTGTCTTCTTCACACTAATGCGGGCTCTGCATTTTTTGGAGGCTCTGGCCTAAACAGACAACCCTGTCTTCTTCACACTAATGTGGGCTCTGGCCTATGCACAATTTCTGGAGGCTCCGGGCTAAACAGACAACCCTGTCTTCTTCACACTAATGCGGGCTCTGGCCTATGCACAATTTTTAGAGGCTCTGGCCTAAACAGACAACCCTGTCTTCTTCACACTAATGCAGGCTCTGGCCTATGCACAATTTTTGGAGGCTCCGGCCTAAACAGACAACCCTGTCTTCTTCAAACTAATGCGGGCTCTGGCTTATGCACAATTTTTGGAGACTCCGGCCTAAACAGACAACCTTGTCTTCTTCACACTAATGCGGGCTCTGCATTTTTGGAGGCTCTGGCCTAAACGGACACCCCTGTCTTCTTTACACTAATGTGGGCTCTGGCCTATGCACAATTTTTGGACGCTCCGGCCTAAACAGACAACCCTGTCTTCTTCACACTAATGTGGACTCTGGCTTATGCACAATTTTTGGAGGTTCCGGCCTAAACAGAGAACCCTGTCTTCTTTACACTAATGTAGGCTCCGGCCTATGCACAATTTTTGGAGGCTCCGGCCTAAACAGACAACCCTGTCTTCTTCACACTATGTCAGGAAGGTGTTAAAGGTTTAAAAAAAAACTATTAAAACACAGCTTTAAGAAGAATAATTTTAGTAAAATAAAAAATTACTTTCAACAAAAAATAAATAAGTAAAAAAAAAGGAAATAAAAAGGTTATGTCGGCCTTTGACGACGTTTGGCCATCATCGCCTGCAGCTCTCGGAGCTCCAGCTGCAGGCTGCGAATAAGCCAGGAGGCAGCATGGAGCCTGGTGTCAAAGCGGCATAAGGCTGCCTCCACCTCAAAGTTTGTTCGGATATCTGTAGAGGTGGAAACAGTAATATAATTAGTATGATCCAGTTAAAGGGGTTGTCCCATGAAAAAAATTCTAAACTTTCAAACCAGCACCTGGATGATACTTTAGCAATTACATGTCATTAAATATTTGGTATATCTACTGGAACAAGTTATTCAGTGACATGTATCTGTATTGAGCCATTTTTTTTCCTTGAACTGCTCACCGAGAAGGCCACACATGGTCAGTTTGGGGTTTGTACTTACTGGACACCCATACTGAGTGGTCTTCCCATGGTCCTGGGGAAAACTCCTCCTTGACGGTTGGAGCTACAAAAGATAAATTTAGCTTATATTTTGACGACAGAAGGTCCACCCATTACACTTTTTATTTTACCTACCTTCTACTTCTGGAAGTTGGGCTGGAGGTGTTGGAGGGCAGATGGAGTGCTCTCTCGCTGTTGTGGAGGAGGGTGAGAGGGGCTCCTCTGTGGTGCAGCTTCTGTCAAAAATCATTAAATAATGGCATTACATTTAACTCTAATGAACAGTTGTAACTTCTGATGTTGATACATGTGAATAGTTTCGGGCTGGATCCCATTCCTAGCCACTAGTGCTCTACTGTATCACTGCAGTTGCACTCCCACGTAGCCTGGATTAAAAATAAATTAAATATATTTACACTTACTAGAAGCTGATGGTACTATAGGGACCGTCTGGCCTTGATGATGACGGTGACGTCGTTGACGTTGCTCTGCAACATAAATCCGTACACAATTGTTATGATGACCGTTTTTAATACTAACACTGTACACTACTACGAAGATATTATGGGTTAGAGGAGGGCCATTTCCTTTTTTTTTTTCTAGATGGGTATTTATCGCGATATATATCAGTATCGCAATAAAATCCTTAATATCTTTAACGTGGGAATTTTTTTGATATCATCCACTCACATTAGCTGCAGCATGAGTATTGAGCACATCTTTGAGTCTTTATGTAGGCGGAGGAAGCGCTAACTATGAAGGGGCATATATCTAAGGGTACTTTCTTTCACACTAGTGCATTTGCCTGACACAAACGGGAGAACAGCCAGCCCCATTAACAATAATGGGGGACAGAGCTGATCCGGCCACTATCCAGCAAGAACGCTGGGAATTGGCAGGACAAATACTGCAGAACAGCCTGCAGGATCACGACCACATATGTGAAAGTAGCCTTAGGCAAATTACTGGGAAGGGGCACGTATCTGAGAATACCTTCACTTGCTTGGGTGGAGTTAGAGGCGTGGCCTAGCATGAAAGAAAATTGCTGCAGCTCCCTACGCACAACCACGTTGTCCTTCTATACGGTGTTCATTATTGGCACTGGTTTATATACAATACAGTACACACATTTTTTTCATGTTTTTACTTTTCAAATATTTTGTTACTCACCCTGCCGTATCTCTGTGCGGATCTCATTAAGCCACTCTGGGCACTTGAACTTCAAATCGGACCATTTCTGGATCTGGCCCAGGGTCTGCACAGTGTTGAAACGATGGCGCAAACCTCGGATCACCTTCTGCACTATCTCCTTCTTCTGATGGTTCTGGTGTCGGTGTGTGCCATTGCAATCCTGCCGGTCCATCAGCCGGATCATGTATTTAAGCTCTCCAGAGCTAAATGCTGAGGATCGCCTTCGCTCTGCCTCTGAGGAGTGAACGCTGCAGCCTAGCGTTGTTTCATGCCTGCGTATTACGCAATCGCTAGACAATAGTACGCTAAGGATTCGTACGCACTTTGTACGCTAATGTACGTATGTATTTAGTTAAGTAGCGTACCTTTAACAATGCTAAGTTCGTTATTAGTCCGCGAATGTTGACAGAACACGACCAGAATAACGAAGGATTTGTACGCAGCTTCGACCGAATAGATTCGTATTAAGTTCAAATCTTTTTAAAAATTCGATGAGCATTCGGCAAAGTGAATTTTTCAAATTTCGCTCATCTCTATTAGTGATGTATCATATAGTGCAAACAACCTAAAAGTATAACTGTGATTTGGATCCCCAATTAGTGCAGCAAGGTGTAATAGAATTGCTCCTATTACCCAGGCTGTACTCTCTCCTATTGCACCCTGTTCTCCTTTTATAGTGTACAGTGGGGAAAAAAAGTATTTAGTCAGCCACCAATTGTGCAAGTTCTCCAACTTAAAAAGATGAGGGAGGCCTATAATTGACATCATATGTAGACCTCAACTATGAGTTACAAACTGAGAAAACAAATCCAGAAAATCACATTGTCTGATTTTTAAAAGATTTATTTTAAATTATGGTGGAAAATAAATATTTTGTCACCTACAAACAAGCAAGATTTCTGGCTCTCACAGACCTGTAAGTTCTTCTTTAAGAGGCTCCTCTGTCCTCCACACATTCCCTGTAGTAATGGCACATGTTTGAACTTGTTAATATAAGTATAGGTATGAAAGTATATTAGTATAAAAGATACCTGTCCACAACCTCAAACAGTCACACTCCAAACTCCACTATGGTGAAGACCAAATTGCTTTCGATGAACACCAGAAACAAAATTGTAGACCTGCTGGGAAGACTGAATCTGCAATAGGCAAGCAGCTTGGTGTGAAGAAATCAACTGTGGGAGCAATTATGGTGGAAAATAAGTATTCGTTCAATAACAAAAGTTCATCAATACTTTGCTATATATCCTTTATTGGCAATGACAGAGGTCAAACATTTTCTGTAAGTCTTCACAAGGTTGGCACACACTGTTGCTGGTATGTTGGCCCATTCCTTCATGCAGATCTCCTCTAGAGCAGTGATGTTTTGGGGCTGTCGCTGGGCAACACGGACTTTCAACTCCCTCCAAAGGTTTTCTATGGGGTTGAGATCTGGAGATTGGCTAGGCCACTCCAGGACCTTGAAATGCTTCTTACGAAGCCACTCCTTCATTGCCCTGGCGGTTTGCTTGAGATCATTGTCGTGCTGTAAGACCCAGCCCCTTGCTGATGGAAGGAGGTTTGCACTCAAAATCTCAAGTACATGTACATGGATCAGTCGTCCTGGTCCCTTTGCAGAGAAACAGCCCCAAAGCATGATGTTGCCACCCCCATGCTTCACAGTAGGTATGGTGTTCTTTGGATGCAACTCAGCATTCACTCTTCTCCAAACATGACGAGTTGTGTTTCTACCAAGCAGTTATACTTTGGTTTCATCTGACCATATGACATTCTCCCAATACTCTTCTGGAACATCCAAATGCTCTCTAGCAAACTTCAGACGGGCCCAGATATGTACTGGCTTGAGCAGAGGGACACGTCTGGCACTGCAGGATCTGAGTCCAAGGCGGCGTAGTGTGTTACTGATGGTAGCCTTTGTTACGTTGGTCCCAGCTTTCTGTAGGTCATTCACTAGGTGCCCCCGTGTGGTTCTGGGATTTTTGCTCACAGTTCTTTTGATCTTTTTGACTCCACGGGGTGAGATCTTGTGTGGAGCTCCTGATCGAGGGAGATTATCAGCGGACTTGTATGTCTTCCATTTTCTAATTATTGCTCCCACAGTTAATTTCTTCACACCAAGCTGCTTGCCTATTGCAGATTCAGTCTTCCCAGCCTGGTGCAGGTCTACAATTTTGTTTCTGGTGTCCTTTGACAGCAATTTGGTCTTCCCCATAGTGGAGTTTGGAGTGTGACTGAGGTTGTGGACAGGTGTCTTTTATACTGATAACAAGTTCAAACAGGTGCCATTACTACAGGTAATGAGTGGAGGACAGATGAGGTTCTTAAAGAAGAAGTTACAGGTCTGTGAGAGCCAGAAATCTCGATTGTTTGTAGGTGACCAAATACTTATTTTCTACCATAATTTGCAAATAAATTCTTTAAAAATCAGACAATGTGATTTTCTGGATTTGTTTTCTCATTTTGTCTCTCATAGTTGAGGTTTATCTATGATGTCAATTACAGGCCTCTCTCATCTTTTTGAGTGGAAGAACTTTCACAATCTCACATCTCTCCCTGCAATAAGTACACTGGAAAATGACTGAATCCAAGATGGCTGAGGCTATTTATAGGGCTGTGACATCACAGGGACTGGCTGGCTGCTGATGGGCTGCATGCATGGCATTTGTGGGTGATCCCTCGTTCCCAGAGTTCTTTGCTCCATGTCCTAATACGTGCAGCAGCCATTTTAGGAAGAAATTTGATTTGTTACCATGAAGCGTCAGGAAATTCGGCTTCGGTGCAAATCGAATTTTTCCTGAAATTCGGATCGAATTCCACTTCATCATCTTCGATTCCCTCATCTCTAAAAATAGTATATATATATATTCCTCTGTAGCCATAAAAACGCAACCTTTTTTTTAAAAAAAAAAAAGCTTCCGATGAGAGCTGAAATGGTTTATTTTTATGTATACAAATGAATAAATCTACAGTATTTATCTATCTATTTATCTTTTATCTATTTTTCTACATTATCTATTTATTAATGTTATCTATCAACAGTGTCTATCTAGCTAAGTGATACATAGTGGGAGAAATTTATTTCCGTGGATAATGGAGAATAGTTTTTTTTTTTTTTTTAAACTCTATCCTCCCAGGCACGATTGTGCACTGGGAGGATGGGTTTGACATAGTCCCTTGGACTCTGTCCTCTATGAATGGCGGCTGAGTCCATGGCGACATTGTCCTACGTGGCTTTTCCCTGCTTGAATTATTGTATATGCACATGTTAAAAAAATCACGGAAAAACGATACAAAAGAAACTGCACAATATGATAGTAAATATGCAGATGTGCATGGCTACATTTACAAAGTCACAGAAAATAATGCACTATAGCAATAGGTGCAAACATAAAATATGGACTAAGCCCTCACTCTAATGATAAAATCTGAGACTCTTAGCCAATATATTTGGATCAAAATACATCTATGCCCACCTACCCAGCGCCACGGTGGTCTCAGGTCAGGCAGGTCCTACTCTAAACCTACCTATGCTCTTGGGCATCTATGTTCAGGAGCTCAGACCCTGCTCATATAGTGTGCTGCTCCTAGTTACCTCTGTGTGCATCAGAAACCAATGGGAGGAGGAGCACACACACCTATATGTAAATGTAGCCATGCACATCCACATATTTACTATTATATCGTACAGGATGTTTTGTATCCTTTTTCTGTGATTTTTTTAAAATTTTTCTTGAAGAAGTAGCACCTTCAGGTGTGAATGCGCTTCTATCCTAGGAGTAGCATTCATGTGCACTTTTGCCCCACCAATCTAATAGATGACCTTTATTAAGGTGGTACATGTAGGTGTGCGTGCTCCTCCTCTCATTGGTTGCTGTTGCACACAGAGGTAACTAGGAGCAGCACACTATATGTGCAGGGTCTGCTCTCCTGAATGTAGATGTCCAACGGCATAGGTAGGTTTAGTGTAGGACCTTCCTGACCTGAAACCACCTTGGCGCTGGGTAGGTGGGCACAGATGTGTTTTGATCAAAATATAGTGGCTAAAAGTCTCAGATTTTATCATTAGAGTGAGGGCTTAGTCCATATGTTATATTTGCATCTATTGCTATAGTGCATTATTTTCTGTGACTTTATATGCTCATGTACTATTGAATATGAATTTGCCCTTGCTTTATCCCTTTCCCAAAATAGCCGCCTGGCACCTTTGCACTGTATTTGACTATTTCTTATTTGGTTTGCCTCACTTGAAACGACATCTGGAAGTGCTGTGACTTTAGACGCCAAAGAACTTTAGGAAGCGCTAGGACTCTTGACGTCGGAGTACGTCATGGCAACTGATGGATGACACCTACACACATGCACATTGGTAATTAGGGAATGCCGACATAACACAGCTTTCCAATTACTTCACTGTTAGTTTCATTGGTGAGTGGCGCTGTATCTCTTCCTACCATTTTTTTTCACAACATCAGGTAACATACGAATTCACATATATAATCATGGACTTTATGAAAATACATTGATACGCTACTTGTAATCATGTACAGTACAGACCAAAAGTTTGGACACACCTTCTCATTCAAAGAGTTTTCTGTATTTTCATGACTATGAAAATTGTAGATTCACACTGAAGGCATCAAAACTGTGAATTAACACATGTGGAATTATATACTTAACAAAAAAGTGTGAAACAACTGAAAATATGTCTTATATTCTAGGTTCTTCAAAGTAGCCCCCTTTCGCTTTGATTACTGCTTTGCACACTCTTGGCATTCTCTTGATGAGCTTCAAGAGGTAGTCACCTGAAATGGTATTCCAACAGTTTTGAAGGAGTTCCCAGAGATGCTTAGTACTTGTTGGCCCTTTTGCCTTCACTCTGCGGCCCAGCGCACCCCAAACCATCTCGATTGGGTTCAGGTCTGGTGACTGTGGAGGCCAGGTCATCTGGCGTAGCACCCCATCACTCTCCTTCTTGGTCAAATAGCCCTTACACAGCCTGGAGGTGTGTTTGGGGTCATTGTCCTGTTGATAAATAAATGATGGTCCAACTAAATGCAAACCGGATGGAATAGCATGCTGCTTCAAGATGCTGTGGTAGCCATGCTGGTTCAGTATGCCTTCAATTTTGAATAAATCCCAAACAGTGTCACCAGCAAAGCACCCCCACACCATCACACCTCCTCCTCCATGCTTCACGGTGGGAACCAGGCATGTAGAGTCCATCCGTTCACCTTTTCTGCGTCGCACACAGACACAGCGGTTGGAACCAAAGATCTCAAATTTGGACTAATCAGACCAAAGGACAGATTTCCACTGGTCTAATGTCCATTCCTTGTGTTCTTTAGCCCAAACAAGTCTCTTCTGCTTGTTGCCTGTCCTTAGCAGTGGTTTCCTAGCAGCTATTTTACCATGAAGGCCTGCTGCACACAGTATCCTCTTAACAGTTGTTGTAGAGATGTGTCTGCTGCTAGAACTCTGTGTGGCATTGACCTGGTCTCTAATCTGAGCTGCTGTTAACCTGCGATTTCTGAGGCTGGTGACTCGGATGAACTTATCATCCGCAGCAGAGGTGACTCTTGGTCTTCCTTTCCTGGGGCGGTCCTCATGTGAGCCAGTTTCTTTGTAGCGCTTGATGGTTTTTGCGACTGCACTTGGGGACACTTTCAAAGTTTTCCCAATTTTTCGGACTGACTGACCTTCATTTCTTAAAGTAATGATGGCCACTAGTTTTTCTTTACTTATCTGCTTTTTTCTTGCCATAATACAAATTCTAACAATCTATCCAGTAGGACTATCAGCTGTGTATCCACCTGACTTCTGCCCAACACAACTCATGGTCCCAACCCCATTTATAAGGCAAGAAATCCCACTTATTAAACCTGTCAGGACACACCTGTGAAGTGAAAACCATTTCAGGTGACTACCTCTTGAAGCTCATCAAGAGAATGCCAAGAGTGTGCAAAGCAGTAATCAAAGCAAAAGGTGGCTACTTTGAAGAACCTAGAATATAAGACATATTTTCAGTTGTTTCACACTTTTTTGTGAAGTATATAATTCCACATGTGTTAATTCATAGTTTTGATGCCTTCAGTGTGAATCTACAATTTTCATAGTCATGAAAATACAGAAAACTCTTTGAATGAGAAGGTGTGTCCAAACTTTTGGTCTGTACTGTATATTAAGAAAATATATCAATATGGCACATTGCACTTCACTTACTGTTTTTTGCCCAAATACATTTGATTGATGTCATGATGTCATCACTTCCTGCTTGTATACAATCAGGTGTATTCAGTATCACATTGCTTTAAAAAAGTCCTGTGATAGGACTGAAACGTTGCTGAGACATAGGTGAATAAACTTTTTGCACTTTTATTCAAGCCACTGAAGTGCTACGGTTTTCTTTGGATATTGTTGGGATTCATTGAGTCCTGCCTGTTTTTCCATTTCTGTCTTTCTGTCTACATTTATAATAATATCAATACTTTGTGGTCATCCTAAAACACATTGGGATAGTTAGCACTGAGCCCTTTCTTCCTAGGTATAGACTTCTACCTTATCCAGATCTCTAAATAATTTCCGTGTATAGACAGATACTTAGATGACCAATGTGTTTGTGAGATGATTATATGGCACTTACTAATATAGTATTTGTTGAAATTCCAAACTATTTTCTATATTTCCTAAAGTATGCCGCCTTGTTTATAAAATCTTTTGTACTGCCCAGAGGGAGATCCTGTCCGCAAAATGGCCACTGATGGAGGGTCATGTGACCAGGCAGATCACCTTCCAATAGTGCAAGTGCAGATGTTACATGCTTTGTATTTGACTGGAGGAGACATTACATGGAGGTAATTTGCCTGGTCATGTGACCCTCCATCAACAGCCATTTTATGGACAGAACCTCTGTGTGGATAATAGTATAGACTTTGTAAACAAGGAGGTATACCTTAGAAAATATAGAAAATGGTGCAGAATTTTAACAAAGACTACAGTAGTAAGCGCCATATAATCAATCAGCTCACCAACAGATTGGTCAACAACCCCTTTAATATACTCTGTTTATTATTCCTTGAACAAATGTCATACAGTGACAGTGCTGGTCTTGGAGGAGTAATCCTTGAGACCCCTACATCCATGCAGAACATGTACACTTTCTCCTTTAAAGAGAACCTGTCATCAACTTTATGCTGACCTCACTGAGGGCAGCATAAAATAGGGACAGAAATGCTGATTTTAGCGGTGTGTCACACATCAGCTAAAAGTAAATGGTTGCTGAGAACCAGCATCATAATCACTGCAGCACAGGTCTTGAAAAGAGGCAAATCTACCTGAGAAGTGTCATGGTTATTCCTAATCTCCTTTTCTCACCGCCCATCTCCTGATGATTGGCAGTTCTCTGCTACAGAGTAAGGGAGAAAATTAAGTAGAAGACTGACAATCATCAGCAGGTGGCAGGGATAGCAGGAATTCATGAATAACCATGACTCTTCTAAGGTGGCTGTGACTCTTTTCCAGGCCGAATATGCAATGAGTGTGATGTTTGTTCTTGGCAACCACTTACTTTTAACTTATAAATGACAGACTGCTGAAATCAACTCACCTGTCTCTACTTTATACTGCCATTAGTACGGGCAGCATAAAGTTGATGGCAGGTTCCCTATAAGTTTCCCTATCGGAAACTATGTTGATGTCATTGTACATATAGAAGATATCATCATTAAGATCAAATAGTTTTTTTGTGAATTAACCAATAAAAAACCCTAGAAGGAAATGATTGGCTCTGAAGTCAGCCCCAAAGTTATGGTTGCTGGATCTTGGGGACCACAATTATGTTAGAGTCTGGGGCCACTGAAGGATGCTCTGGTGCTCTTGTCCACCAGTCTGATCTTGAACAGTTTTAAAATAATACTGTCATGCAAAGTAAGTAAATAATACTGTCATACAGTGATCAAAGAACAGTGCCATACTGGTGATCAGTAGGGTATCATCATAATGTAGACCAGACCCAGGACTAACGGAGTATAATAAGGACAGTCTAAAAGACAATGATCTAAGTTTGATGAATTTTTTTGTACATTTTCCATTTGTTCTCCAACTGGCCTACAACATCAAGAAGGCTTATGACCTTTCTGCAGAGTTTTCAGCATTGATTTTTTTTACTCCTCTTTGTAGTAGCACTACGATCTCCAGTCTACCACTTCCCCTTACTGGCACGACAAACCCTCCCTCATTGCCAGTGTGCACACAGTCAAGTGTCGTAAATGCCACAGTGACCCATTAGACTGCAGATTGTGAGATGTGAGTACTCACATATAACATATAACTTTTACTGGAGGGCATCTGCACCTGAACAATTTCTGTGATCACTCTCATACAACTGATGGAAGTCCTGATCAGAATTCAGAGGGATCCACAACACTGACCTGAAGACCATGGGTATGTGCCCCTGGTACCTGACGGTAAAAATGACAATATATGAGCTGTCAGATGATTCCATGAAATGACATCAGGATTTCCCTCAGTTTAGGGTATCTCATTGCCAAGCATAAGGTCACACAAGAAAGTAAATCACTAGCGTTTAAGGGCACTGGGTAATTACTGGAGGACTAAAGCTAAGTAATTATGAATGACTTAAAACCAGCAATTTTAAAAAGTATGGATTTTGGATCATTATGTGTTGGTGGTTTAGTCGTTAATCTGTATGAATAAAGGTTAGTTGGCAGTAAATGTGCACACTGTAATGTTATTACAGTAATCAAAGGATTTTAATTATAGATCTCTTCATAGAAAACTGAGGCCAAAGTTATGAACTGTACAAAAAAAAAAGTTGTGCGTGTTCATATAAAGAGATAGGTGGGCAGAGAGATGATGATAATGCTCATGAATCCTCCCCGTGTATTACAGTTGTGGTTTTGCAGGTGCACAACAGGGAAATGTGAAGATGTATGAATAAAATGAGTGCCCCTGACACAGCAGGATCATTACAATTTATGTAGCACTACTCCTAATAGCTCTACATGGAAGTGACAGACTCCCTTTAAACATAATGGGGTGGTAGATTCACTATTGAAAATGCACCTTTTTTGGCACATTTTGCACCAAAAAAATGGCTTTCATGCTTTGCATCACAATTACCAACTGTTCTTATTCTTACACACTTTCCTACATTTTTACAGATTTTCAGACGTGAAGTGGTTTCATGAGTAAGAGGCATGGTTTTGTGGGAACGGGGTCCACGTGCACCAAATAATGGTCAAAATTTTGGTAAATTTTGAAGTATTACTATTCCCACTTACAGATAGTGTAAACTTAGACAGTTTTCTTTGCACACTTACAGATTTTTGGTGCATAGACTTAATTTTTGGTTGACAGACAAGATTCTGGTGGACCGACAAATTTTTGGTGCACTGACAGAATTCTAGAGTAAATCTGGCACAGGATTTATGATACTCCAAACTTACAAAGGTCTATGTGCCAGAATTGTAAATAAGTCTAATATTTAGACTGTGAAGCATATTCTTAGGCAGTGCATAGTTCACCACCAGTGAATCTTCCCCATTATGTGCAAAAATAATAAAGGGTGTTGTAGCCTTGTCACCTGTTTAGCTGGCTAAGGACACCCTGGTACTTAATAATTAGCTTCAAGAGGCAATGGATAGCTCAAAACAAACGGCAAGATGTATTCATGCCAAAGCCAATTCAGAGAACCCAGATCTCTATCAGTCAAAGTGACAAGCGGAGCTATGGGAGGCATTTTATACAGTTGTTTTACTAATTCCTGCAGTATCTTCTGTCAATCCCTGGGATGTCAGAGTGAATTACAGTCTAGTGCACTGGCATTTTTCCTTGTGTCTTTCAGAGAGAGCTGGATAAAGTTGTCCATGGTATCTTTCCCGCTCGCTCTATGCAGACATATTTTCTCCAGTAGAAGCTTATCAGCCTTATATTATCATGTTTGATTCTAATACTGGAATTCAGTCCAAAAAACAAAAATCCGACAAACAAGAATACAAAATACAAAAAAAGGATTCTTATGACATGAGTGATTAATCGTAAAGTATCCAAGATGCAGAATCATTATGCTTTTGATGTTAAGCTAATTTGTGGAGACAGACTCTTAAGATGCTGCAAATAAATCCGACATTGACAACACTTAAAATCTGGAATACTTTAAACTGGGAGCTGACATGTATAACATATTGTTTTTATCCATTGTGCAGTCACAGTCAGATCTGTACTTATTTAGTTTATTTAATCTATAGGTTTCTATTACAAAAAAAAGAAGAAAAAAACAAAAGCAAATTAAACCAAAGGGGAAAGAACTGCACTCTATTAGACGGAGATTGTATTCATAAGGCAACCCAGAAATACTTCCTTAGCCCCTTCACGCCCAGCGCCATAATAGTACGGTGCTGGGCGCGTAGTTCAAGCTGGCGCCCGCTGCGGCACGGAGCAGGCGTGATGGCTGCGGGTGACCTGCACATCCTATTAGCAGGCACCCGCGGCTAACGTCCGCAACCGGCATTAATGGCGAAGGCGTACGCTTCCGGTGTTGCTCCGGCTCCCCCGTGTGGCGATCGGAGGAGCCGAAGCGTGCCTGCAGCAGCCCCTGTCATAGTCAATGACAGGAGGCTGCTGCATAGGCTTTCCTATGGAGCCCTTGCCTGTAATAGGGCTCCATAGGAAAGCATTGAAATCCTCATAGACTCCAATGTAAGTGCATTGGAGTCTATGATAGAAGCAATCAGATGATTGCTAGTTATAGTTCCCTATGGGAACTATAAAAAAGTGTAAAAAAAATAAATAAATAAATAAAGTTTTTGTTTTTAAAAAAAAAAAAAAAAACTTAAAAGTTCAAATCACCCCCCTTTCCCGAAAATAAAAATAAAAGTATTAAATAAATAAAAAATATATACATCATGGGTATCGCCGTGTGTGAAGACACCCATATTATAAAAATAAAAAAAAATTTCCCATACAGAAAAAAGCGAAACGGAAAAAAGCATCAAAATGGCCGATTCGCCATTTTTTGCCTCTTTTTTTTTTTTTTAAATTAAATAAAAAGCGATCAAAAAGTCATACACACCCCAGAATGGTATCAATAAAAAGTTCAGATCGCCCTGCCAAAAATGAGTCCCCATACAGCTCCGTACACAAAAATACCAAAAAGTTATAGGGGTCAAGAACTGGAAAAAAAAAAAGTCCAACTTTATAATTTTTTTTAATCACTATCAAAATGCAAGAAAAACTATACATGTGAGCTCTGATTGACAGTATCACACTGGCTGTGACTGCCTATATTGGAGAAAGCTACATTTGCATCATTTAAAGGGGTTTTCCGAGTTATATATATTGATGACCTATCCTCAGGATAGGTCATCAATATCAGATCGGCGGGGGTCCGACACCTGGCACCCCTGCTGATCAGCTGTTTGAAGAGGAGGCACGCGCCGTACCAGCGTTGCCTCCTCTTCACTGTTTACATGCTGGCCGTAATGGGGTAGTGGTGAGTAGGTGTAATTACACCCAACTGCCCCATTCATTTCTATGGGAAGAATCGCTTCCATAGACTTGTATGGGAACGAGCCTTCCCATTGAAATGAATGGGGTGGTTAGGTGTAATTACACCTACTCACCAATATCCCGTTACGGCCAGCATGTAAACAGTGAAGAGGAGGCAGCTCTGGTACGGCGCGCGCCTCCTCTTCAAACAGCTGATCGGCGGGGGTGCCGGGTGTCGAACCCCCGCCGATCTGATATTGATGACCTATCCTGAGGATAGGTCATCAATATATATAACTCGGAAAACCCCTTTAACTCCTTAGTTTCACCCTCCTGCAAACTATTTTTGTGAATATTAGGCCTATATATATATATATATATATATATAACATAAATCAATACATATTTAATAATAATAATAATTTTTAACAGTGCTAAAAAAAACTAAATGCATTTACATAACACCATGTAAATGTAATAGAAAGAATGGATTATACATATGGCAAAACTGGTGCACAGACCCTGCGCAGTGTGAAACACTGTTTCCCTGTGGGATAGTATTACAGGTTAAAGATGAGCGAACCAGTTCATAATGAACCAGGTTTGCTACGAACTTTGCAAATTTTCGGCGAGCAGACAAACCCAAACGTTTTCCTGCCTTTTTACTGCACTTGTTGGAGGGAAAAAACACTAGGAAGAAAGAAGAAGGGTGCTTACATGACCCTCAAAAGAAGGTGGAGAGAGGTCTTGCCCCGATTGGCTCTCAGGCTTACAAACAGCCTGGATGAGACAATTAGTTCTGCAGTGGGCAGAGAGGTGACCTAGCAGAACGAGCAGAATGTCATTCTGTGTTGGGATGTGAATGAAGGTGGATGGGTCTTACACTATCAGAAAAACGATCTTAGGGAGTCAGGGACAGTCAGAAATCAATCAAGCTTGTATTGTATTGCCAGGAATAGTGAAGATAAAAGCTAGAGTTACAAAGAAGAAGAAGAAATGTGTATGTAAAATAGGGACAGGCAGAGAATGCTGTGAGCCAGGGAGTGAGAAGTGAGGAGCTGAGGTTGGACGTCCCTCCTAGCACAATTGCAGCTGCTGTAAACATCAAAAGCATAAACCTGCAAGAACATTCCTTTAATTTTTTTCACTGTTTTAACAGAAATACTTTTTTTTTTTTTTTTTTTTTTTTTTTTTGGGGGGGGAGTGGAATAAGCACAAAAATGTGCAACTTATGCTTTACCATCAATGTAGCATTTTAAATCTCAGTGAAAACACCAGAAATACCAACCCCAACTCCATGCCAGGGCATGTTTTAAAAAATGTATATAAAATACACACAATAGACGACAAAAACATCAGTGAGTGATAACGATTTTAGGCCAAAATCTCCACACAGTTCCAAAATTTATTTTTTTTTGGGGGGGTGCTGAATCTATTAAAATCAGCATATAGGTGATTACGTGTCTTACAATACACAGGGTAGCGCACAAAATTATCTGAGTGATAACGTACTATTAGGCCTAAATCCATGTATTTCCGTCTCCAGGCACTTCCAGTGTTCATTCTCGGGGAAAGGGGAAAGGGGGTGGGGTAAAAAATTGCATAGTAGTTTGTCAACTTGTGTTTTACACTGGAGATTTTTTTTTTAATACGAATATTTTAACGAGCAAAAGACAAATCCGTCAGTGCTGCCTATACTGCGTTATTTCCAACTGTCAGTAGTATTGTCTTCATTTTATTTGTAGAAAGGGTAGGGTGTCAATTTGCATCTCCCTGTCTTTCATTTCCAGAAAGCAGATTTGCAAACTGTTCCATACTTTGTGTGACTGTGTTCATTTAGGACCAAAAATGTCAGGGCTACGAAAGGGTTCCAAACAAAAGACCCAGAGCCAGAATGTGGGTAGCAGGAGCATCAGCTATCCGGCAGTAGACCACAAATGTCCTGGCTTTGGAAAGGCACAACATTATCGTTGAGAACAAGGATGAGATTGTGGATTTGATGGCTCAGTCCTCCTCTCAGTTACAGCAGAATGACGTGGAGGTGACTTCAAAGTCAGAATTTGTGCTGTGGAGACAGGGGTCACAGCATTCCTCCTGTTCCTCCTCCTTGCAGCCTTTTTAGTGGAGTCCTCCCAGTCTTCACTGCTCCTTCCTAGTGGAGAGCAAGGGAAAGGAGCCAAAGAACCCACCATGATATCCCACAGTCTAATAGAAGCAGCAGGGAGGGTGAGGACTCCGATGGTGATTATGTGCTGGACAGGACCTGGGAGCCGGATTGGGATGCTGAGGAGGAGTCAACATCAGAGGAGGAGGAGGATGGTGGTAGCAATAAAGAGCAAAGGCCACGTATCTCCCAAAGAACAGATAGGGTCATGTCTGCTTCAGGATCAGTTGATGCCGCCGAGACTTTGGGTGGGTTAGGCCCAAAATGTGCCAGAGCTAAGCCAATCTCAGCTACCTCTAGATCTGTGTGAGTATCTCCCATCTGGCAGTTTTTCTCCATGCTGCCGGAAGACAGAATGATTGCCTTTTGCAAGTTCTGCAAAAATAAAATAAGACGTGGACAGGAAAACACAAACAAAGGCACCACAGATCTATTGAACAACATGATGCGGCACCATCCCATCCCATGGGCAAGCAATGGTGGTTCCCTCCTTCTCATGGTCCTACTTGTGGCAGATAGGCCACATCCACAGGAGTGCGGTGTCTTTCACATCGTCATCATCCCTTTCTGCCTCTCTCGTTCAGACTCCTCCTCCTCCGCTCCAGCATCAGCCATACAGCAATGGAATGTGTTGTCACGAAAAGCTCTACATGCTCAGCAATCTGCTGGTGCAGAAATGCCAACCTAGCCAAGTAGCTGGTGGTACCATTTTGTTGAGTCTGCTACCTTTAGAGAGCTAATGGTGTGCACTCAGCCTCACTGGAAAATATCTAGCTGGCATTATTTCTCCCCAAAACCCATCCCTGCCTTGTACTCTCATGTGGTGGACATTCTCATTGTGCGGCAAGGTTCATGCCACGGTGGACACCTATAGCAACTTTTACAAGCAGGTACTGTACATGTCTTTTACGGTTCCCTGAGCCAATGTTTTTTGTAGTAGTGGCATGGCAGTACCCCAGCAATGAGGCCAGGTCCTTTTGAGCTCCCTACAATTGTGTTGGCCTTACTCCTACACCAGGCACTTATCTGCCTTCTCTGCCTCTTTCTCCATGAACGCTCGCCTGTCTACAACATCAGCAGGGCACAGTGCAGTTCGCACCACCCCTTTTTCCTATAACATGTGTCAAGTCAAGTGTTGCCATGCCGAGTTGGAGCTTATCGGCCTGCATGAGAGAAGCCACACCGGTAAGCAGTTACTAAAGTACATCAAGCAACAAACATCCTGCTGGCTGTCACCCCACTGACTCTAACTGGACATGGTGGTTAGCGACAATGGGAGCAACATCCTGGCCATCCTGAAACTGGGAAAAATAACATATGCTCCATGCATGGCGGACGTCATTAACCTGGTCATGCAACGCTTTCTAAATAAATACTCTGACATGCGGAACATACTGGCATTGTCCAGGTAACTGCCCCAGCATTTCAGCCATTCTTACATGGTGAAAAATGCACTCCTGGACCTGCAGCAACATAAAGGCCTGCCGCTACACCACTTAATCTGCAATGTGCCAACTTTCTGGAATTCAATGCACATGCCTGGTTTTCTGTAGAAGATTTTGTCATGCGTCAGACCGTCTCAGCAGCAGGGAGCACGTGTTGCTTCAAGGGTAGACATCGGATGCAGTCCTTCGAAGAGGCCACAAAGTTTGTCAGTAGGGACACCTGGGACATGCATGCATGCCTATGCATGCTTCCTCAGTCCTAACTACCAAGGAGGCCAAAGCTTTTTCTAATAGTGTGCAAAGGAGGCAATATGGAAATGCCAATTGCTAAAGTGAGGCAATTGTTTTTAGAAAATGTATTTAGAGTATAATGACATAATTAAAAAAAAAGTATTTAAAAAACTAAAAAAAGGATGGATTTTAAGTCAGCAAGTCAGCATCTCACTTTTCTCAAAAACTTCAGAACTTTCCCTTACTACTGTAATAAGATGTTCCAGAATTTACTTCACATATAATGAAAAAGCATAACAGCCCCCCTATGCTCTGATAGATGTAATTTCCTATCTTAATAACTGTGTAATTTATTTAATTTAGCTGTCAACAGAGAAAGGAAGTTTAATGAAGATCAATCAGTTGCAGTATTGGCTTACAATACAGTAGTTCAGTTTAAAGTGAGTTTACAGGACTCAGTGATCTGAAAATGTAATCTGATTCTAGAGGACAAGTATCTACACCTAGCAACAGCTGCTGTTTCATGCACAATTTGTGGACTGTCGCCTAAAACCAGTCTTATCTTTTTTTTAAAAACTTAAAATATATCCTATAGCCTGGTGAAAGTTATTATTGCAGCACACAATCTCCCTCATAAGTTATTTACACGTTATAGTAATAGTAACAGAATAACTATTATTGTGAAAGACACTTTTAAAGATGGCGCCCGGTCTTCAGCAGAGCGGGGGTCATGTACGGCGCTGCGGGAAGTGACTTCCAGACCAGCGCCGTAGTGCTACGGCACAGTGATTGGGTGAGTGAAGGAGCTGCGCCCACTCGACCCCTGCTGTATGCACCAGCATTGGTGAAAACACTGATGACAGTGCATTAACCCTTCATGTGCCGCGGTCAGCGCTGACCGCGGCACATGCGATGCGGGCGGTGGGAAGGGGTGTCCATCGGGTCCCCGCGCTGCTGTAATGGGGACCCGTTTGCTTAGATGGCAGCCGGATGCATTCCTTAGGCATCCGGCTGCCATCTACGGAAGCCTGTGAAATCCAGCACCCTGGATCTCAAAGGCAGAAGGCTGTAAGTGCATTACATTGAGTAATACACTTACAGCCAATGCATTACAATACAGAAGTATTGTAATGCATTGTAAAGGGCATCAGACCCCCAAAAGTTAAAAATACAGTTTGAAAAAATATTTCAAGTTTTTAATTAAAAAAAAGCGTCCTTTTCCCAAAAAAAACATGTAAAAAATAGGGAAAAAAAGAAAAATAGACATATTAGGTATCGCTGCATCCGTATCGACCGGCTATATAAAAATATCACATGATCCACCCCGCCAGGTGAACGCAGTAAAAAAAAAAAAAAACAGTGCAAAAACAGCTATTTTTTGGTCACCTTCCCTTACAAAAAGTGTAATTGCAGGCGATCAAAAAAGCATATGTACCCTAAAATTGTACCAATCAAACCATCATCTTGTCCCGCAAAAAATGAGATCCTACCTAAGACAATCGCCAAAAAAATAAAAAAAATATGGCTCTCAGAAAATGGCAACACAAAAAAAGATTTTATTTTGTTCAAAAATGCATCTAATGTGTAAAACTTTCCAAAAATTAAATGTTAGACATATTGGGTATCGCCGCGTCCGTAACAACCTGCTCTATAAAAATATTACATGAGATGGCCCCCCAGGTGAATGCTATAAAAAAAAATTTTTAAACTATGCCAAAACAGCCATTTTTTTCCTCTTGCCTCACAAAAAGTATAATAGCAGGCGATCAATAAGATGTATTTAACCCAAAATGGTACCAATCAAACTGTTATCTTATCCCGCAAAAAATGAGACCCTACCTAAGACAATTGCCAGAAAAATAAAAAAATATGGCTCCCAGAAAATGGCAACACAAAAAAAGATTTTATTGTGTTCAAAAATAAATCTAATGTGTAAAATTTAACAAAAATAAAAATGGTAGACATATTGGGTATCACCGCATCCGTAACAACCTGCTCTATAAAAATATTACAGGAGATGGCCCCCCAGGTGAATGCTGTAAAAAAAATTTTTTAAAACTAGGCTAAAGCAGCCATTTTTTCCTTTTGCCTCACAAAAAGTGTAATACCACATGATCAAAAAAGCATATGTACCCCAAAATGGTACCAATCAAAACTTCATCTCATCCTGCAGAAATTGATACCCTACCTAAGACAATTGCCCAAAAAATAAAAAAAATATGGCTCTTTGAAAATGGCAGCACAAAAACAAGATTTAATTCTGTTCAAAAAATGCAGCCAATGTGTAAAATTTAACAAAAATAAAACTGGTAGACATATTGGGTATTGCCACGTCCGTAACAACCGGCTCTATAAAAATATCACATGATTTGCCCCTCATGTGAATGCTGTAAAAATTAAAAAAAAAAACTTTGCCAAAACAGCAATTTTTTCACCTTTACTCACAAAAAGTGTAATACTAAGCGATCAAAAAGTCTTATGTACCCCAAAATGGTACCAATGAAAACATCACCTCATCCCACAAAAAATGAGCCCCCACATAAGACAATAACTCAAAAAAATAAAAATCAATGGCTCCCGCAAACCAATCCATCAAAATCTGTGCTGCAAAATCCATATGGCGCTCCTTCTGTTCTGAGTCCTGCCACAGCAGTTTACCACCTGTTGCCGTATTCAGGAGAAAATGGGGAACAAATTATGGGGTGCTTTTCTCCTGTTACCCCTTGTGAAAATGAAAATTTTGGGGCTAAAGCAACATTTTATTGGAAGAAATGAAACTTTTCATTTTCACAGCCGAGTGTTTCCAAATTCCATAAAACGCTTAGGGGGTCAAAGTGGTCAGTACCCACCTTAATATATTCTTTGAAGGGTGTAGTTTCCAAAATAGGGTCACTTTTTTAGGGTTTCCATTCTAGGGGTACGTCATGGTCTCTCAATTACAAAATGGTGCCTAAAAACCATTCTAGCAAAATCTGCCTCCAAAATTAGTATGGCACTCCTTTCCTTCTGACCACTGCCACAAACCTATAGAGACGTTTGCCACCACATATGGGGTATTTCTGTAAACTGCAGAATCAGAGTAATGTATATTGGAAGGATTAACAAAGTTTGTAAGATCATTTTTTTATAATTTGAGGGGTGTAGTTTCTAAAATGGGGTCATTTATTAGTGGTTTCCATTACGTAAGCCCCTCAAAATCACTTTATATCTGAATTTGTGCTTAAAAAACAGTTTTGGAAATTTTGTTGAAAATTTGAAAAATGGCTTCTAAACTTCTAAGCCTTCTAATGTCTTAAAAAAGTAAAATGGCATTTATAAAATGATGACAACATAAAGTAGACATATGGGAAATTTAAAATAATAACTATTTTTGGAGGTATTATTATGTATTTTGAAAGTAGAGAAATTGAAATGTGGAAATTTTCAAAAATTTTGGTAAATTTGGTATTTTTTTATAAATAAAAATGAAATATTTTGCCACAAATTTACTACTGTCTTGAAGCAAAATATGTGATGAGAAAACATTCTCAGAATGGCCTGGATAAGTAAAAGCGTTCCAAAGTTATTACCACATAAAGTGACACATGTCAGATTTGCAAAAAATGGCCTGGGCAGGAAAGTGAAAACAGGCTTGGGGTTGAAGGGGTTAAACATAGATACTGACATGGAAAATTAAAAACTAACATCACCATAAATACTTTCAAATATGTATCATTACTATCATTTAGAATGAGTCAATTATGACAATGAGTGGTCAGTGTAAATTAGACATAATTACTGGCTTCAAGCTTCTGTTTGTAAAGAACAAATGTTTCAGGGGCAGAATGTGGAATTCTGGAAATGTTGTAGAATTAAGATTGTGATGGAGGTGTACCAAGCAAACTGCACCACCATTGTTCCAGTAAACAGAAATAACATGCACCAAATGTATTATGCAGTTTAGAAACTTTTTAACCAATTTCAACAGTTTCGAAAATTGTCTAGAGAAAGGGTGTCACAAAGAATAGTCATAGAATATGCCAGATTTATTAGATACGTGTGCCGAGAACTATTGGTGTACATGTACACCAACCATGAGATGGTTGTATGAAGGAATGTATTATAACAGCTAACAAAATGTGTCAAATTTATTATATAATGTGTGACCTTTTTACAAATTGGGTGCGATTCAAAATATTTCTGTTGAGTTACACAATCTTGATAAATGCCTTTTTCTTATTGGGTTCTGATGACCAAACCATACAGATAGGTGAAAGCATGCTATTTTCTGTTACCTATTCTAAAAATTGTCCAACTTGACCAGGTTCCCACAGATAATGTCACAATATCAGATGTCCAACAGATACTTTTGCTTAGATTTATTTTGTTCTTTACATAATGTATTATTAATGTGCTTTGGATTAAAACTTTGGACTTTGAAACTGGATGAGAATAATATAGACTAGTTAACACATGAAATAAAAACTAACAATTATAAAGTAGAAACTGTTCCTACAAGTTTCAAACAGGACATCACCTACAGAAATATAAAGTGAGCCAAAGAAAATACAATGACTCTATGCCCTTTAATCATTAGGGAGAGTTGCCAATCTGCCAATTCATCATGCTGAACTTCACTTATTGACTTATGATGATGACTCAGACAACTATTATTGTTGCTGCCCCACAGTTGGCACAGCATTTTGGCAGAGACTAGAAAAAG
>ONZH01021547.1:0-137680 GCA_900303285.1 Rhinella marina | reverse complement strand
ATGGAGCCGACAACCCTACTTAATCTTAAGGCTAGGGCCTTAGCCAATATCTTAACATCCGTGTTCAAGAGGGAAATCGGTCTATATGACTCCTTCTCTTCTGCATTCTTTCCCTTCTTTAAAATAAGTGTAACTATAGTTTCTCTCATTGAACCCGGTAACAAACCCCTTTCGAACGAATACTCAAAAACCGCCAATAATTTAGGGAGTAGATTCTTTCCAAACCTCCTGTACAATTCAAACGGTAAACCGTCCGAACCTGGACAGGTATTCCCTGAAAAAGAACTCACTGCCTCTTCCAAGTCCCTCCCTACCAGGGGTGCTTCCAAGATGTTAAAATCTGCATCTGATATCACAGGGGCAGCAATCCCCTCCAACCACTCTCCAGAGCTCACACTGTCTGCATAAGGATTACTCGCTGTATAAAGTTCGGCATAGTACTCCCTAAATTCCTCTCCCATCCTATGCACTTCAGTTAAAATTTCCCCATCCGTAGACATCAAGCGGTCCACTCTATTTCGATCGGTCTGATTCCGTATAACATCAGCCAAAAGTTTACCGGGTTTACCACTTCCACAAAAAAACTTTTGACTGGAAAAGAATAACCGTTGCTCCGCTTTAATTTGAAGGAAATCATGATAACTATTGTCTGCCTCCAAAAAATCTTTATATCTAACAGGGGATTTATCTACTATATATCTCCTTTCCAGTTGATTCCTTTTTTCCAACAAAGCCACCTCCTGAGCATGAAAAGATCACTTAGAAACACAAATATTCCTAACGAACATCCCTCTGAGATACGCCTTAAGAGCGTCCCATACATAATCAACCGAGGTGGAATTAACATTAGTATCCCAAAACCCTTGGATTTCTCTTTCAATACTATCCCCGTCCAAGACAGACAACCAGTGCGGGTTCAATCTAAAAGACCGCCCCTCACGGGGAACCTGTTTCTCAACACACAGATCGACCACCAGAATGGAGTGGTCCGAAAGGCTTCCAGCTTTATATTTTACTTCACCAACCAGGTCCAAAAACTTTTCACTAACCAGCACCATGTCTATCCTGGACAGGGATCCATGAGTCTTAGAATGACATGAGAAGCATCTACGACATGGGTTCCTCTTCCGCCAAACATCGACTAATCCAACTTCCCGTACAAACTTCCCCAAAGGGGTAGAGGTGGAAGTAACAGGTTTACCCAAGAGCTGGATCCAAAACACAATTGAAATCCCCCATTATCAAAATGGGGATAGGACTATACTGCTCACTAAAGGCCAAAGCTGCCATCAAAATCTCAGTCGAAAAAGGAGGAGGGATATAAATAAAGGCTAAAATGCAAAGAAAGTTCTGTAACTTACCATACAAAAAAATGTATCTTCCTGCTGGATCTATTTTTACAGCACTAACAATAAAATCAATACTTTTATGCACATAGACCGATATCCCTCTCGAGTAAGAGGAGAACGTGGCATGATATTCTAAAGCGGCCCATTTCCTCCTGCCCCATAGTACATTCCGATCTACTAAATGGGTCTCCGCTAAGCATACAATTCCCGGTAAAAATCTTGATATAATATCGAAAACGGCACATCGCTTAACTCTATCATTCAACCCTCTTACATTCCAATTAATTATCTTAATAGTCATTTACAAGAGAGTGGAAAAAAAAAAGGACCCACGCCCCGACCTGACACACCCAACCCCTACCCTCCCCACATCCTATATTGCAGAATCCCACAATATCCATTCACATGTAGCATAAAGCAAAGGGTCCTCCCCCCCACCCACCCCCCAACCAAAACCCCCAACAAATCCAAATTCTACTATTCTCAGAGGGGAACCCTGCTCCAAATCCAAAGTCACCCAAGACCTTCATCATCCAAACATTTTGCAGCCTCTTCTGCAGTAGGGAAAATAAAAGTTTTCCCCTTATACTCCACACGCAGAGTACAGGGAAACATCATTGAATATAAAATCTGTTTTTGACTAAGACTTTTCTTTATAGCATTATATGACCTTCTTTTTTGTCTAGTCTCCCATGAAAAATCTGGGTACACTGCAATCTTCACGGAGTTGTACACAAATAGGTCATTATTCCGAGAGATTTTCAAAATCGTATCACGGTCTTGGGAACATAAAACCTTAGCTATAATAGCCTGTGGCCTGTCACCTGGGGCCGGAGCACGAGCCGGCACCCTATGGGCCCTTTCAATTAAGAAAAATGCTGACAGCTTCTCCTTCTCTACCGCTTCTAAGAGCCAACTTTGTAAAAAAGGTCCTAAGTTATCTGGAAGGCCGGCCTCTGGAAAGCCTACCAAACGTAAATTACATCGCCTGGAACGATCCTCAAAATCTACCAACTTGCCCAATAAATCTTTGTGCTGTGAAGCCATCAAGTTGCATGCTTTTTTATTACTTTCCACATCTTTGGCAACCTTAGACATCCTATCCCCCTGATTTTTAACCTGGTCTCGCAGCTTATTAAGTTCATCCCTAATTTTAGTAACGTCATTTTGAGTGACTTTCATCTGTTGCTGGAGATCTTCCAGAACCTCACTACTTTTTTTGACCGTAGACAATATCTCCTGTAAAATCTCAGCGGATTCTGGCGAATGTACATCTGACGCTTCGCTTTCCAAAGTTACGCTTTCTAATACTCTATACCGAGATCCATCTGTGGCCCCATTAGCACCCTCTACATTAGACTTTTTTGGAGCGGATCTAGTCTTAGTTTCCGGAGATTTCCAAAATAAGTCTAGTTTTGCGGATGCATCTGATTTATTGGTTACCTTATCGGAGGGGGAGGGAACCCCACCCCCCGACCTTCTGGCTATTACTTTGGGGGGCATTTTCTTCTTACCAATTACTCCGAAACCTCAAAAAAACAGTGTAAAATTATATATAGAGGATAAGTAACAGTTCGGAGAGATAAAAGATGTAAAAGTAGTAATGCAGTCAATAATAATAGAGACAACGGCTCCAAGTGGCAAAGCAAAGCCCGTGTTGTGCAGAGCAATCCTCTCTATCAACGTCCAAGAATGTGCAACAAAGCATTACAAACGATGCATCCAGCCCAATAGTAACCTCATTATCACAGTATATATGAACACCATAGTCCAAGAGCAGATGATGATATCCAGCTAGAACTCCCAAAATGTTAACGGATGATAATAAAATTCAGGATGAAGACACATCACATTCAAAATTGATTGAAAATGTAAGTAGTAAGTGATATCCAAAAGAGAGTTAGTAATGTTAGTTACCAATGTCGACTTGCATAATTAAGGGAGAAACAAAAATAAGGATGGGTTAGTTCACTTCTATGTTAGGCAGGGCACGAGCCCAAGGACAGATCTCACCGCTCCAGGAAGTGTCCTTTAGACCGCCACAGGGTTCTTCTGAAATACAACGCTGGGACTCCAGGACAGGCAGGACACCGACCTTCAGTCCCACCGCTAGTAAGGACACCGGACTGGGTCCTCCAGGCCAGCCACACCTGAGCCCGACTGCTCAGCCTCCAACGTCCTCCACCAGCTCCCCGATCAGCCACTCAGTAGTCTCCACGCAGATGTCGAAGAGCTCGGCGTCCAGGCGCCAGAGCGTTCAACGCACCAGCCGCACCAGCAACCATGTGACGGCACCCGGAAGTAAGAGGGACACGAGGATGAACCACCGCAGCCGCCGACACCGTGGACCCGGCGCAGACAGCCGGGAGAAAACAGACGCCTCCAAACCAGCGAAGCGGAAGGCAGGAGCAAGTAAGCCACAATAAGGGCACAGCAGGGAAGCCAACAACCGGGCGTCTCCGCATCCGTGAGTCCAAAATATCGAGCAGGCTTCCACCACTAACTCGGGGAGGAGGAGGAGAGGGGGGGAAGGATCCCAAGCACGTCCTCTTACGTCATGCTACCCCAATGTCGACTTGATTAACTCCAGAAAAAATGACAATGGATGTCAGGTATATAGGATACAGCAACGTTATAATGTGCAAGCCGCACTGGTAATGTCGCCTTGATTAACGGCAGAAAAAATGACACCGAATGTCAGCTATATAAGATAAAGCAACGTTATAATCCAAAAGCCGTGCAGGTAATGTCGCTTTGATTAACAGCAGAAAAAATGACACCGAATGTCAGCTATATAGGATACAGCAACATTATAATGCACAAGCCGCGCAGGTAATGTCAACTTGATTAACGGCAGAAAAAATGACACCGGATGTCAGCTATATAGGATACAGCAACGTTATAATGCACAAGCCGCACAGGTAATGTCGACTTGATTAACAGCAGAAAAAATGACACCGGATGTCAGCTATATAGGATACAGTAATGTTATAATGCACAAGCCGCGCAGGTAATGTCGACTTGATTAACGGCAGAAAAATGACACCAGATGTCAGCTATATAGGATACAGTAACGTTATAATGCACAAGCTGCGCAGGTGGTGTTAAGGTCAGGCAAAGTTGCGTTATTTTGCCCCAAAAGAAAAAAAATTATTGCAGCCAGATGTAACAACAGTCCTTAAAAGACTTTTGGGTCTTTTCAACAGAACAACTAGCCCTGCCTAGCCAAATGCTATCTCTACACTATTTGTGCCTCCTTGCGCAAATTTTATACAGCAGACGCAGCGCTGGTACTGTGGCCTTGATTAGCGGCAGAAAAAATGACAATGGATGTCAGCTATATAGGATACAGCAACATTATAATGCTCAAGCCGCACAGGTAATGTCGCCTTGATTAACGGCAGAAAAAATGACAATGGATGTCAGGTATATAAGATACAGAAAGGATTAGAATGCACAAGCTGCGCAGGTGGTGTTAAGGTCAGGCCACCTTGCGCAATTTTTAACCCCCAAAAAATAAAAAATATATTGTACCCAGATATTACAATAGCCCTTAAAAGGGCTTTTGGGTCTTTTAAACAGAAAAACTAGCCCTGCCTTGCCAATTTCTATCCCTACACTATCTGTCCCTCTTTGCAGCAGCTCTCCCTGGCTCGGTCTGAGCCGGGTCACATGTCACCGGGTGCTATATAGCACCCGATGACGTGTTCCCGGCCAGCCAATCACTGTAATGCCAGTAGCCAGTAGCTAGGGGACTCGAGCATGGTGCTATCGGCCGAACACCGCGTGGTCCCGAGCACCACAATGCTCGGCTGAATATCATATTCGGCCGAGCATGCTCGCTCAACACTAATCATTTCTTATCATTGACCAATAAAAACAGAGATATCTCCTGACTAAGAGAACGCTCTTGCTAGCATCAACTCTTGGAAGTAGTTTCCCATGAGTCAAAATCCAACTTTCGAACAAGCCTTGGGATTTGACAAGGAAATATTGCCAAGCCAGATATCCATCTCTAGACAGCTGTTTCTGGGTGTTTGCTACTTCTAAGTACAGAGTATGATTCTGGCTCGCTGGGTGCAATGTCTTGATTGTGGTTTTAGCAGGGTGCTGAAACTGCTTAAAGGGGTTGTCCAAGTTATTTTTTTTTCCTTTCTATGTTTCTAACTAGACAAATGTAATGTTTTTCCAATGCACTTAGTTTAACTTCAGTGGCCCCTTTCTCAGATTTCACTCAGGGTCACATGACCTGTGATGTCAGCTTTTCTCCCTGCTCTGCTGATATTTTGTGCACAAGCCTCAGAGATCAGATAAGAGTCTGTACACAAGACGTCATTGTGCTGGACATGCTCCTTGCACTGCCGTCTGTTGCTCTCTCCCTTGATTATTTCAGATAATATTGATAAACTTGATTTTAACCCCTTCAGCCAGCACTGATTTAATAGAGAATGCTATAACTAGCAAATTTCTAAATCAGTTCATTTATAAATATATGCCTGTATCAACCTGGAAAAAAAAGCTGAGAAGTCATAGCCACTAGGAGTTTCACATCCACTTAAGTTGCAGTCCACTGCCTGTTGTCAGGCAAGCTCTGTTCCTGGTAGCAGAGACTCAGAAGATGGCTGAGAGAAAGTGGGGGTATGTCCCAGCAGGCTAAGAACGTGGGGCTGATAAAAACAACTGCATCGACACAGCTTCTGAAATCATCCTGATTTTCTTTTAGAGTGATTTATCCTTCCTCATCAGCTTTCTGAGCTCCCTAGAAGAAAACAAACACAGTGGGAATTAAGGGAAGTGAAGTCACTGCATACAGTACTGGCAGAAGGAAGATACTTCCTGCTTCTGAGAGAAATGCCTCTAGCTATACAGCTTTAACAGGGAATAATATGGCTGAAAAAAACTTTAGGGATGTCCAAACATAACTGTTCCTTCACAATTATGACAGTACAAAAAAGCACAGACATTATGCAAACTTTTTTTAAAAACTCATGTATGCTTTAGAGTACAGTCTTGTATGTAGACTTTCTGGAAATTCTCTGTGGTATGGACAATTGCCAATGCTCCATGGGAAATAATTATGCAAAGAGGTATCTCCCATCTTGCAAGTACCGATTTTTGGAACTGGCTCCATATGAGTCAAAATCTGAATTTCCAACAAGCCTTGGGATTTGACAAGGGAATATACCCAAGTAAGATCTGTAGACAGCGTTTTGGAGTGCTTGCCCCTCATCAGTACAGTGTAGGATTCTAGTCAGCTGGGTGCTATGCCTTGAATATGGCTTAGGCAAGGTGCTGAATCTCCTTCCTTGAGAGATACCTCTTTGCATATTTGTTTAACATGGAGCACCAGAAGGAGAGGAGGGAAGGGGCGGGTGGGCGGCAGCGCAATTTGAACCCTCCCTGCCTGCCCCGATGTTCAGGATGGCCGAGCGGTTTGCAAGCAGAGTGTCAGCATACAGCTGATACTCTGCTTGAAACTGCTGACATCGGTGCTGGCAGCCGTTTAACCAATTCCATGCCACGATCCATAGGGACCGCTGTATGGAAGGAGTTAACAGGGAGGGAGCTCCCTCCCTCTCCCATCGGGTCGCAGCTGTGCCGTGGCAGCAAACCGATGCTTGATGGGATTACAAAGGGAGGGAGCACCCTCCCTCCTTCATCGGGACGCTGCTCTGCTGTGGCAGCGTCCCGGTGGTTACCATGGCAACCGGACGCTTTCACAGGCGTTCCGGCTTGCCATGGTATAGCTAAGCCTGATCAAGCTCCTGCTAAAGGAGGAGCCAGATGTAACAACAGGCTGAACAGGCTTACTATGAATGAAAATACACTACAGTACACTATACAGTGTACTGCAGTGTATTATACAGCCCTCAGACCCACTGGATCTGCAAGAACCTAGTGGGTCTGGGTCAAAAAGTGTAAAAAAAAAAGTTCTATAAACCGATCACATTACTTTCCCCGCACAGTGAACACCATTGAAAAAAAAAGAGAAAAACTATGATGGAATTAAAATTTTTCCCACATCACTTACCAAAAAAAAGGTATTAAAAGTGATCAAAAAAGTCGTATGTACCCCAAATTAGCACCAATCAAACTGTCACCTCATCCCGCAAAAAATGAGCCCCTACATGAGACAATCATCAAAAAAATTTAAAAAATGTGTCTTTCAGAAAATGGAGACACAAAAACATATTTTTTTTTCTAAAATGCTTCTATTGTGTAAAACCAAAATAAAAAAATAGACATATTAGGTATCGCTGCGTCCGTAATGACCTGCTCTATAAAAATATCACAGTCTTCCCCTAAAAGGTAAATGCCCTAAAAAAATGTAATAAAAAATGTGCCAGAAAAGCCATTTTTTGGTCACCATGCATCACAAAAAGTGCAATACAAAGCGATCAAAAAGGTATATTTACCCAAAAATACTACCAATCAAACTGTCATCTCATCCTGCAAAAAATGAGCCCCTACCTGAGACAATCGCCAAGAATATAATAAAAACTACAGCTCTCAGACTATGGAGATACTAAAACATGATTTATTTGTTTCAAAAATGATATTATTGTGTAAAACTTGAATAAATAAAAATAAGTATACATGTTAGGCATCGCCACGTCCGTAACAACCTGCTCTACAAAAATCTCACATGACCTAACCCCTCAGGTGAAAGCAGTTAAAATGAATAAATAAAAACTGTGCCAAAATTACCAATTTTTGGGTCACCTTGCCCAAAAAAGTGTAATAATGAATGATCAAAAAATCATATGTACCCAAAAATGGTACCAATAAAAATGTCTACCCTTCCTGCAAAAAATGAGCACAGGATGATTGGCAGAAAAATAAAAAAGATATGACATTCAGAAAATGGAGACACAAAAACATAATTTTTTTTCAAAAATGCTTTATTATGTAAAACCCGAAACAAACAAAGAAAGAAAGCAGACATATTTGATATCATTGAGTGTGTAACAACCTGCTCTATAAAAATAGCATATGATTTAAATCTAACCTGCCAGATGAACACTGTACAAAAAAAAAATAAAAAAAACTCTGCCAGAACAGCCATTTTTGGTAACCTTGCCTAACAAAAAGCATAATATAAAGCGATCAAAAATCATATGTACCCCAAAATAGAATCAATAACACTGTTACCTTATCCCTTAGTTTCCAATACAGGCACTTTTTGATTGTTTCTACTTTAGGGGTGCATCAGGGGGGCTTCAAATGGGACATGGTGTCTAAAAACCAGTCCAGCTAAATTTGCCCTCCAAAAACCATCTGGCGCACCTTTTCTTCTGTGCCCTGCTGTGTGCCCATACAGTAGTTTACCACCACATGTGGGGTGTTTCTGTAAATCGCAGAATCAGGGTAATTGTTTTTGAGTTTTGTTTGGCTATTAACCCTTGATGTGTTACAGGAAAAAATAGATTAAAATGGAAAATCTTCCCAAAAAAGTGAAATTCAGAAATGTCATCTCCATTTTCCTTGAAATCTTGTGGAATGCATAAAGGGTTAACAAAGTTTGTAAAATCAGTTTTGAAAACCTTGAGGGGTGTAGTTTCTAAAATGGGGTCATTTATGGTGGTTTCTATTATGTAAGCCCCACAAAGTGACTTCAGAACTGAACTGATCCTTAAAAAAATGGTTTTGGAAAATTTCTTAAAAATTTTAAGAATTGCTTCTAAAATTCTAAGCCTTCTAACGTCCCCAAAAAATAAAATTACATCTACAAAATGATGGCAACATAAAGTAGACATATGGGAAATGTAAAGTAATAACTATTTTGTGAGGAATCACTATCTATCTGCCTTAAAAGCAGAGAAATTCAAATTTCGAAACTTACAAATTTTTCCAAATTTTCTGTAAATTTAGGATTTTTTAATAAATAAAGGTGATTTATATTGACTTAAATATACCACTGTCATGAAGTACAATGTGTCACGAGAAAACAATCTCAGAATGGCTTGGATAAGTAAAAGTGTTCCAAAACTATTACCACATAAAGTGACACACGACAGATTTCCAAAATTTGGCCTGGTCCTTAAGGTGAAAAATGGCTATGGCATGAAGGGGTTAAGGAGATTCAGCACCTTGCCAAAAACCAATAAAGCCACAACACTAATCTGAAAAAGTGGTTAGGTTTCTCACCCTCATTGTAAGTAGGCCATCATCTCTAACTTCAATTGGATATGCTATAACACCTGCTTGTAACACCACTTGAAATCATGTAAGCCTATTGGTCCTACTTAGGAACATTTGTTAAAACTTTTTTATGCATATGAAATTATTTTATATTACATGCTTATAGTTATTGTAGATAGTCAATGAATTTTTAATAGTTTTTAATAGGTTAATCAATGTAATCTATTATTAGATTCCTCTCATACCACATCCAAACAAAACTTTCCTGAGGCTATTTTTCAGTGCTTTATTTTTCACATTTCACAAGCTAGGAAAGATCAGGAGTGCAATCTTTGATTTCCATAAACCAAAATATCACCCTGGGTCACTGACTGAACACCTGGAATCATGGATAGAAGGACAATAGCCAGATAATGGTCATAGAGCCAACACTGCTTAATACCGGACTGTATGCTAAAATGAGTATGCTGTGGGTTAGCCTCACCAGATCTGTTGTGGTCCGTCTGGATACCCTATATTACCAACACAAGTTCAAACATGTTTCACTAACTCTACAGAGAAATGGGAGCCATATTTAACAACTGTATCTGGCTGCCTGGGTTGAGCGTACCTTAAAGGGGTTGTCCGGGTTCAGAGCTGAACCTGGACATACCCAGGATTTCACCCAGGCAGCCTGCTTGACAACAGCATCAGAGCATTTCATGGTCCGATGCGCTCCCTTGCCCTGTGCAGGGCAAGGGCTCTTTTGTTTACCATGAGCATGAAATGCTCGATGCTCTTGTAAGGCAGGCTGCCTGGGTGAAATTCTGGGTATATCCGAGTTCAGCTCTGAACCCGGACAACCCCTTTAAGTTAGTACATTCATATTAAATTACAGTTTTTACAGTTGAGTTTTAATCACTATAGTGTTTGATACAACAGCTTTTCAATGTTCAATCCATTTAGTGAAGATACAGAATTCAGAATAATCCATTTTTCAACCATATAAAAAAAGTAATAGTCCCCTAACAACTGGTCACCCCTGGCAGTAACAACTGCAATCAAACATTTGCAACTAACTTGTTTTAATTCCACTACATTGGAAGGTTTTTGAGCATGAACCGCTTGAAGGAGTAACAGGATAAAAAGAACCCCAAATTGTCTTAGTCATTTTCTCCTGAACATGGCAACACCTCATGTGTGGTCGTAAACTGCTGCTTTGGCACATGGCAGGGATCAGAATAGAAGGAGCACTATATGGTTTTCGGAGGGCAGATTTTGCTGAAATGGTTGCCAGGCACTATGTCGCATTTTTAGAGACTCTGAGGTATCCTTACAGTAGAAACCCCCAAAAGGTGACCCAATTTTGGAAACTACACCCCTCAATTATTTTTTCAAGGGGTGTAGTAAGCACTTTGACATAGAAACTTAGAAGATTGACAGCAGAAAAAGACCACCTGGTCCATCTAGTCTGCTCTTTTATTATCCTTTTATTGTTATCTTAGGATAGATACATGTTTATCCCAGGCATGTTTAAAGAGGCTCTGTCACCAGGTTTTAACCTATGTATTTTAATACATAGGTTAAAACCTCTTAAATTGCACTTTTTTAACATACCTATATTGCAGAGTATAGCACAGCGGTTGTGCTGAAAAAAGAACTTTAAATATTATGCTAATGAGCCTTCGGAGCACCGGGGGGCGGGCTCTTTCCTCCTGAGCACCGCTTCTTCACCGCCCCCCCGGGCCCGAGGCTCTCCTCCTTGTCTTTGGTAACGCCCCTTCTACAACAAGATTGACAGCGCTAGACCGTTTGGTCTAGCGCTTTTAGACCGGCGCGTGCGCAATAGCGCTTGCAGTGCCGAACACTGCAAGCGCTTCCATCCTTGGACGCACGCGCTGTCACTTCCGGGTTAAGAAGCGGTGCTCAGGAGGAAAGAGCCCGCCCCCCGGTGCTCCGAAGGCTCATTAGCCAAGCATACGATTTGCTTTCCCTACCGCCTGGCTGCATTGGTTACTCATTTTGAGGCTGTCAGAGATGACTACCCCCAAATCCTTCTCTTCTGAGGTCTTTGTTAGCACAGAACTGCCAATACGATATTCAGATAGAGGATTTCTTCTCCCCAAGTGCATTATTTTACATTTGGAAACATTGAACTGAAGTTTCCATTGTTTTGACCACTTATCTAATAAAGATAAATCATTCTCCATATTACCGACACCTCCTGGAACATCAACCCTATTACACACTTTTGTTTCATCAGCAAACAAGCAAACCTTCCCTACCAACCCGTCCCTTATGTCACTTACAAACATGTTAAACAGAACAGGACCCAGAACAGATCCTTGTGGCACCCCACTTGTAACCAGCCTTTCCTCAGAATACACTCCATTAACAACAACCCTCTGGTACCTGTGCTTCAGCCAACTGCAGATCCACTGAACTATCCAGGGGTTAAGTCCAATTTTTGATAACTTCTCTATCAGCTCTTTATGGGGAACAGTATCGAAAGCTTTACTGAAATCCAGGTAGGCGATATCCACAGCACCACCTTCATCCAGCACTTTAGTTACATAGTCAAAGAAATCAATGAGATTAGTCTGACATGATCGGCCCTCAGTAAAGCCATGCTGGTTTGGGTCCATCAAGTTGTTTGTTGTTAGATGGTGAATTATCTTCTTTTTTAGTAGAGTCTCCATCATTTTTACCACTACAGATGTCAAGCTGACTGGCCTATAGTTACTAGCTTCTTCTCTACTACCCTTCTTGTGATAGGCATGTAATAGGCATTCCATAGACACTTGGTGATGAAAATAAAATATTACGTTTTTTTAACAAGAAAATGTTGCTTTAGGCTCAGATTTTTAATTTCTTTTAGGGATTACAGGAGAAAAAGGACACCAGAATATTTAACCCATTTCCTGAATATGGCAACACCCCATATGTGGTCATAAACTGCTGTATGGACACACGGGAGGGCTCATAAGAGAAAAGGCGCCATGTGTATTTAAGACCTAGATTGGTGATTTACATAGTACTGGCTGACAACTACAGAGGCTCTGAGGTGAAATTAAAAAAACAAAGAAACTCCCAAGGAGTGACCCCATTTTAGAAACCACACTCCTCACAATATGTACCTAGGGGTGTATTGACCATTTTGACCCAACAAATGTTTTGAAAAAATTAAGTCACAGCAGATGGTGCAAAGTGAAAATTGCAATTTTTACACAGATTTGCTATCTCAGTGTCCAATGTGTTGTGCCCATTGTATGCGAGTGTTGTATGCTAATGGGTACGAATTTGTATGCTAATGCTAAGCATTGTACGCTAATGCGTATGAATTTGTATGCTAATGCTACGCATTGTACGCTAATGCGTACAAATTCACCTAATTAGCGTACTTGTACTGCGAGTGAAAGGAGTGAAAGAGGAAAAGTCGCAATTCGTTAGCAACGCTATGCGAAAACAGTGATCGCTAGCGCTGCTACATCTGTAAATATAAGACGGAAGTGGAGAGGGAAAAGGAGGGTAGGGGGTAGCCAGCACATCTAGATAAACTGCAAGTAAATACAGATACCAATTTTATATAGATTGTTTTATGTGCTCTGGAGCGCCTGTTCCTTTAGTGTCAGACTTAGTACTCATTCAGATGACCATATCTGTTTTTGCAGTCCGCAAATTGCAGATCCAGAAACATGGATATCGGCTGTGTGCTTTCCACATTTTGCGGAACGGAATGGCCAGTCCTTTGATAGAAATGTCTATTCTTGTCCACATCAAACTCAGTTAGGATCATTCACTTTGCTACTAATTAAGGGAACTTACTGTTTTGAGATAAGTCATTGGAATAATCACACTCTCTTCTGAGTCACACATTTAGGCTTCCATCCACATAGTTCCCTTCCTTTTACTCTTGACAGTGGGCCTGATGAGGTAAAAGCTGCTATAATTGCAAAAATTTGGATGAACGGGGTCTTGTAATAAATCTGAGCCTCTGGAATTAATTATCTGATGTAGTGCTAACATTTTTATGAGGATTGGTAGAGCCAATCATATAAATCTTGCCTTTCTTATCTGAGGTATGAAAACCTTATCGGAATAGTCGTATAACTCTAAATAAATGATAAATTCTATTTAAGAATGTATAAAAAATACAATTTTGAAAAATATTGATTCTAAAAATCACTTACAATACAGTCATGGCCAAAAGTTTTGAGAATGACACAAATATTATATTTTCACATGATCTGCTGCCCTCTGGTTTTTATGTGTGTTTGTCAGATGTTTTTATCACATACAGAAATATAATTGCAATCATATTATGAGTAACAAAAGCTTATATTGACAGTTAGAATGAGTTAATGCAGCAAGTCAATATTTGCAGTGTTGACCCTTCTTCTTCAGGACCTCTGCAATTCTCCCTGGCATCCTCTCAATCAACTTCTGGACCAAATCCTGACTGATAGCAGTCCATTCTTGCACAATCAATGCTTGCATTTTGTCAGAATTTGTAGGTTTTTGTCCACCCGTCTCTTGATGATTGACCACAAGTTCTCAATGGGATTAAGATCTGGAGAGTTTCCAGGCCATGGACCCAAAATCTCTATGTTTTGTTCCCTGAGCCATTTAGTTATCACCTTTGCTTTATGGCAAGGCATCATGTTGGAAAAGGCATTGTTGATCGCCAAACTGCTCTTGGACGGTTGGGAGAAGTTGCTCTCGGAGGACATTCTGGTACCATTCTTTATTCATGGCTGTGTTTTTAGGCAAGACTGTGAGAGAGCCGATTCCCTTGGCTCAGAAGCAACCCCACACATGAATGGTTTCAGGATGCTTTACAGTTGGCATGAGACAAGACTGGTAGTAGCACTCACCTCGTCTTCTCCGAATAAGCTGTTTTCCAGATGTCCCAAACAATCAAAAAGGGGATTCATCAGAGAAAATGACTTTACCCCAGTCCTCAGCAGTCCACTCCCTGTACCTTTTGCAGAATATCAGTCTGTCCCGGATGTTTTTTCTGGAGAGAAGTGGCTTCTTTGCTGCCCTCCTTGAGACCAGACCTTGCTCCAAGAGTCTCCGCCTCACAGTGCGTGCAGATGCACTCACACCTGCCTGCTGCCATTCCTGAGCAAGCTCTGCACTGCTGGTAGCCCGATCCCACAGCTGAAACACTTTTAAGAGACGTCCTGGCACTTGCTGGTCTTTCTTGGGCGCCCTGGAGCCTTTTTGGCAACAATGAAACCTCTCTCCTTGAAGTTCTTGATGGTGCGATAGATTGTTGACTGAGGTGCAATCTTTCTAGCTGCGATACTCTTCCCTGTTAGGCCATTTTTGTGCAGTGCAATGATGACTGCACGTGTTTCTTTAGAGATAACCATGGTTAACAGAAGAGAAACAATGATGCCAAGCACCAGCCTCCTTTTAAAGTGTCCAGTGGTGTCATTCTTACTTAATCATGACAGATTGATCTCCAGCCCTGTCCTCATCAACACCCACACCTGTGTTAATGGAGCAATCACTGAAACGATGTTAGCTGGTCCTTTTAAGGCAGGGCTGCAATAATGTTGAAATGTGTTTTGGGGGATAAAGTTCATTTTCTAGGCAAATATTGACTTTGCAAGTAATCGCTGTTAAGCTGATCACTCTTTATAACATTCTGGAGTATATGCAAATTGCCATTATAAAAACTGAAGCAGTAGACGTTGTAAAAATTAATATTTGTATCATTCTCAAAACTTTTGGCCATGACTGTAAATAGTCAGTCTAAAGGCCCTTATACACATTTTTGTATTACCAGATGAACCTGTTGAGAATTGCTGTCTAATGTTGTCAATCTAATGTGTGTAGGGAGTTCCCCGATTAGGGGGGCTGCATTCTTTTGTTTTCTGTTGGCCACCAGTGGCTATCGACTCTTTCCCCATTGACAACACATACATGCTTAGGCAAACCGACCATGTATGTGTATGGGGGGATCATTTGGCCTACAGCTATTGAATGTTTATGGCCACCAAAAATCTACACAGATCCAGCACCAGTCTTGTCAATGGCCTGGTATTTCAGCCTATCTCCATTGATGTAAATAGAGATGGGAAAACACATCCAAGGTACAAGAGTGGTGCTGTTTCTGAAACAGCCCAATTAATTAAAAATTTCACCTCATAATGAAGTAGATAAAAACAAAAGTTTGAATATTCATGCATATTCTTATTTGCAACATGGCTTAGGACACAAACAGGGGCAGACTAACAGTGGCCATAATGGTCATCAGTAATCAACCCAATCAGTAATCAACCATCATAGTTACAATACAATTGTGGTAAAAGTTGCATTGGAAGTGTTTCATCTCATTTTTCTCTCTCTTTTTGTTTAAAGGGAGTCTTTCACATGTTTTTCACCTATATAACTAACAACAGTGCCCCACAGAAGATTGCATACACATCCAAGACATACCTGTGTGCACTTTGTGTCTGTATTACATGTCTAGGAAAAGCACTTTTATTCTGCAGGAAAACAGCTCCCAAGTGGCCAGCTTGGCTGCTGCAAGTGCCCAAAGCAAACCAGACTGAAGAGGGGAGGGCTGCTTTAGCTGCTCATATTTTGGGATTGGAAACAGGTAGAAAAATTCTGACCTTCTTTGAAAGCTGGTATTCCAAGCTCCCCAGCACTATATCCAGTATATCAGAAGATATAGCTGTTAGAAGTCGAGTCAGGAGAGAAAGCAGTTTTTACTTTTACTTTCAGCTGGGCACTTGGGAGCCGTTTCCCAGCAGAATAAAAGTGCTTTTCCTGGACATGTAATACAGACATACAGTACACACAGGTATGTCTGGGATGTGTTTGCAATCTTCTATGGGGCACTGCTGTTAGTTATATAAGTGAAAAACAGGTGAAAGACTCCCTTTAAGTGTTTGACTGTGGAACCCTTTTGGCTATAGTCTCTCTAGCACTGCCTTAATGCCCCACTGTTAAGGTGTCACTCCTCTGTCCAGGATGCTGACTGGCTCTACTCCTACTTGCACCAGACTCCTGTCTGGCTCTAACGCATCGCATCTCTGGGTTGCCAAGGCAGCTGTCAGCAGAAGATGATATCATGGGCAGCAGGTTTAAACCACTTCTTAGCCTGCAGACTTTGGCTGATTATAGGTTTAGTTCTAGTCTGTTTGATGATTATCCCAGTTGAGCCCTGATTGCTTCATTGTTGATGACCCTTGGACTGTTCCCTGACATGCTCACTTCTCTTTGCCTAGATAGCTGATTGAGACCTGTTGTCCCGTAGCTTTGTCTTGTTCAAGACCTTGTTACTCTCACTGCCCTTGGGTTTAGGGGTGTATATATTAGGACTCCTCCATAAATCACCTCAATTTAAAACCTGCACCTCTCAAGGTATTCAAAAAAGCATTTAGAATGTTTGGTAACATTTTGGAGTATCAAAGAAAAAAACACAATGGAGGTGAAATTGAATACATTTTTTCAGGTTGTTTTTTTTAACAGGTGTTAATAGAGAAATAAAGCTCAGTATGGGGAATAAACACAACACTTACATAGCAACCTTCTTCTCATATTTTTATTTGCAGATACCAGGCCCCTCTTCTGTTATCCAAGATGGTCCCACCTCTTTTCACACTGTGAATCAATAGCCCAAGACACTAATTGCCCAGTCTTGCTGTTGGATTGGTCACCCTGTTCATGTGAGCAGTGCTGGCCAAACCAAAGTCAGTATGAATCAGACAGTCTGGCAGTGTGGCCATGTTGGATACAGAAGAGGGGTCCAGGAATTCACTGATCTGCAGCTGAAAAGAAGAAAAGAAAGTCACCATTTAAGTGTTTTGTTCATTCCCCAGTTAATGTGATTTTTTTTTCTTGATCAGCTGGGTCACTTTAATTTTTTTGAAATTTGATCATTATCAATATTATTGTTATTATTATTATTAATTTTATTTGGAAAAGAGGCAGCAAACAATGACTGATTATGTTCATTATGCTGCAGGGTAAAAATGGACAAATATTCTAGTTTTCATTGCTATCAGTGAAAACCTTGCACATGGTGAGTCACATGCCGCCTGGGGGACATGCCAGTGCTGCATCCCGTCATGATCTACAGAAGCATATATGACTCCTTCCATGCTGGAAGTGTACAAGCTGGGAACAGAGAGCAATGAATGCAATGGGGGACTGAAGGTGTCAAAACCGAGAGGAGCAGGAAAGTATGCTTTCTTCCACATGGGATGGGCAGCGTTCAAAAAAGTGTTCAAATGCTGGACAACCCCTTTAACAGTTGTTTAGAGACTTCTAACTAAAAAAGTTCAAACACAATACTCACAATGACACATCCATTTCAATGGTGCCCTGTCTATAAAGTTATATTGCAGGTTTCAGGTGATTGAAAGTACAGTGTAAGCAGCAAAATAGTTTTAGATGCTCTACAGCAGGCATCCCCAAACTGCGGGCCTCCGGATGTTGCAAAACTACAACTCCCAGCATGCCTGGACAGCAGGGCATGGTGGGAGTTGTAGTTTTACAACAGCGGGAGGGCCGCAGTTTGGGGATGCCTGTTCTACAGGGTGTGGAGAAATTGGTGGTATTTCCTGACCCTTATATGTTTCTTCTTCTGACATATCTTCTTACCTGTAATTTAGCAAAAACAGCTACCCTATGCATAAATTGCTTGTGGAAAATTATTTTATAGTGTTGCAAATGGACTGTTATGATGAGGAAATGTTTTCCTATTAGCTATATTTTTAATTGTTGCCAGATATTATCTCCCTTATTATCCAAAAGAATTTCCAAATGGATGATAACTTTAAGGATTGGAATACAGATCTTGGCGACTGTGGCCAATGGAGGCAAGCGTCCCAGCATTAGTTCGAGACAGAGCCATAAATGTTCGAGTGATGATCCAAGCATTACACAAAGAGTTGAGTAACAATATCATCATGTGAAATCAGTTGCACAGTTAACAACTGGATCTCATCAAACCAAAATAAAAAAATAATGTTATTTCCATTGTGATATGGCAATATAGTGAGGTCGCTTAATGAATATAGCCGGGTCATCATGCTCTTTTCTGCTGTTCATTTATATTACGCAATAAAAATTAAACTTTTTATTATAATATAATCGTGAAGCATGACATTAGTACTCAAGCTAACATAACTTTTGTTGTATGTATAGTATATATGATCCAATGTGTTATAAAAAATATTAATAATTTTCCATTTGTTTTACATTTTTACATTTATTTTATTTTCACAATGCCAACATAAGCATTAAAGGGGTTGTCCAGCCGACAAACCCTATTGTCTGGACCATTGTCCCTTAACAGAAACAGACTCACCACTTTTGCTTCATACCCAGCCACTCACGGTCTGTGCAGGATCAGGAAGTCGTTTGGCCCCATGACTGTTACGGCCAGTCAAAGGCCTCAGCTGTCACATTGACTTCAGTGGTATCTCACATCTGTGATGGAATGTTCAAGTTGATGTTCAAGTTGACAGCAGAGAAGGAACCAACGACAGGTGAGTCTGCTTTTTTACGTCCAGAGGCACAGGACCTAATGACAGGGGTGGTCAGCTCCAAGGCCAGACAACCACTTTAGTGATAGATACTACTTACTAAGCATTATTGCAAGGTATGTCAGGTGGCACTGTTGCCTAAGGCTGGATTCCTATGTTCAAGTAATTGGAGGCGGAATCAAAAGCTAGGAATGGAGCATAAATGGAGGACACATATAATGGAAGGACTGAGCCTTCTCCTCATTTTCAAACCCCTCCTGACTTTGATTTCAAAAAGTGCATCAAAACACGAACGAGAAAAACAAGCCTTACATGGGTTTGACATCAACAGTTGATAATAGGTCTTCACCTAAACTGAAACATATAAGACAGAAACGTACTGTAGTTATAGCATCCTATATATTGAGGGACTGATAATATTTCAGTATTTTTATTTTTTGTTCTGTTTTGTTTATATGATATTCCCATCAGACATTGTAAATGGCTATATCTAAGTAAACACGGGCTGAAACAGACTCATTTTAATCATAGCAATTCCGCATTTCTCAGCTGCCGGGCTGCTTCTTTTCAAGAAGAATGGGCATTCACTTATCAGTTCAAGCAGTCCTCATTCTTTACCAAAGTTTGATTAAACTGTAGTAAGGTTTATGCCATTAAAAGCTGATACTAACCTGTGTCCAGTAAGACATAAACCGATTACTTGCATAGTTCAGTAAGTCATGCATGGGCAGAACTAATGCAATAGCAGCTACTAGGGGGGTCTAGGCCTCCCTGACACACTGTATATGTATATCCTCTATACAGATTGGTCTGCTTATGGCTGATAAGTTCAAAAGAGCTCCAGACACAGCAGCAGTGACTACCAAATAAGACCTGCTGTGTATCTGCTTCACTGCAAAAGCTGAAGGACCCCTGATGATGTCACTGTCATGTCAGCAGTGCAGGGGGTGGAGCTCAGTCGTGGAGAGGAGAAGTGATGCTGTCATGTCCCATGAGGCAGCGGAGCTTTGTGTGGAGAAGAAAGTGAAGATGTAATGGATTCCGTGTGCGAATTAGGAAAATGCTGGGAATTGTAGTTCTCTACTCTTATACCTCCTCCTTTAAATGATCTCTGATATCACCATAATAAGAGAGTAGCTAAATTAAACACAGAACAGTAGCAAAAGTCAATCAATGATACGCAAGTGCAATCTCTCCAAGCCGAGGATAATAGGCCAGTGTAGATACAAAAATGACAAAACGAGGCAGCACTCCAAAATGGTGAAAAGTGAAGGACCGCTTTAATTAACACAACTTGCAACGTTTCAGTCCACTCAATGAGGCCTTTATCAAGCCCTTTAGAAAGGTCTCATTGAGTGGGCTGAAACATTGCAAGTTGAGTGAATAAAGCGGTCCTTCACTTTTCACCATTTTGGAGTGCTGCCTCGTTTTGTCATTTTCATAATAAGAGAGTAGATATGCTGGGAGTTGTAGCCCTCTCCTCTTATACCTTCTCCCTGTAATTTCCTCTCATATCACATAATGATAGCCTGGACATTCTGGGTGTTGCAGTTCTCTCCTCTTACACCTCCTTCCTGTAATGTCCAATAACAAACTCTTGGAAGCAGAAAGGAATGGTGTTAAATATGGCAAGTAGGCGCTAAGTTTGGCGAATAAAGCAATGTTTTATGTTGTAGATTTCTAGTTTAATTTGTCTGACGTGGTTATATAGATTATGGTTTTCATTCTGTGTGTTTTATCGTCACCCACAGGGGTGCACCTAGCCTTTTTGCTGCCTGAGGCTAAAACTGAAATGGTGCCCCCCAGTGGCAATTTCTTAACTTAACCCCTTTCCCACAATGAAAGAGCTCATTGCCCATGGCCCTTCCACTGCCCCCCTCTTGCCGCTGCCTGATACTGCCAGAGGCGTTCGCCTCACCTGGCTTCATTGGTGGTGCACCCCTGGTAACCCACTAACTCAGGTGTGATAAACTCCTGTTTGAGGTAATGAAACAGTTGGCATATTTATAGGGGTAGGTTCCACGTCAGGACTGCTACCTATCAGTAAAACGTGGATTCTCTCCATATTCCTACTCCAAAAAAAAGACACCATCTCTCTATTGTATTTTTGTGAGATGATAAAACAGCCAAATGTTGGTAACTATAATGAAAGTAACTACACTTATGCATGGCCAACTCTCCACTTTCTGGAGTGCCACATAGAGGTCAGGAGAATCACATTATTTTGATATATGCAGTTATGAACTTATCACTGATTCAGTGCTACATGACATTCCTCTTCTAACGTACATAGAAAATACACATTGAGCTGTCACCAGGTTCAGATAAGAAAGTCTATTACCAGATGGTTTGGGGGGTGTGCAATACTCCAGACCTAGGGGTATATGCAATTGATGTAATTTTGTATTATGCATTGTTTTGTTTTTTTTCAGATGTTTTAAACCATTCATTCCAATACAAGAGGTACGGTTGGTAGGAACTAGGCTAATCAACTTGTCCCTACCCTCTTGGTAGGAGTGGACTAGTCCTACTTCCTGCCAGGAGGGGGACTTCCTGAGAAGACACCAAAGGGAGAGGATACACATGCCAGAGCTCTTACTCCTGGGGACTGTATCCAGTTCTCCTGTGAGACCACCAATCCAGGGAGAGCATCAGAATCAAGAACACTTCTTCAAAGAAGCTTCAGTGACACAATCAAGAATACTTCTTCCAAGAAGCTACAATGAAATCACAGCTTTACAGACACTGCTGCAGGTGAGGGATTACAGCTCAGACACCCATCACCTAGAACAACCACCAGGCCAGACAAACATCAAGCCTATATCTCAAAGAGGACACCTATATTCACAAGTGTCATTAAATTTCCACACAACTAGCCACAATGCCTTCTCATCTAGTGACACATTGTGCCTACTATTGCTGTATATATAGCAAATTATCCTTTGCACACAGTTAAGAAAGATGTTTGATGTTCTCCTTTGTCTGTCTGATTCCTTCATATCACCTTTTCACTGCACTGAACCCCAGGGGGCAATGGCCTGAGGGAGTTCCCCGTGACGCAACATCTTATTAGGGCCACTACCACTCTTATCCTCTGCACCACTTCCTCAAGAGCTCGCTGCAGGTGCAGAGAAGGGCATTGCGAGCTGTGTATGTCCCCCAGACCACCGGTTGTGTACATCTAAGCCAGGGATGCTCAGCCTGCGGCTCTCCAGCTGTTGCAAAACTCGGCTCCCAACATGCCCTAATAGCTTTAGGCTGTCCAGGCATGCTGGGAGTTGTAGTTTAGCAACAGCTGGAGGGCTGTAGGTTGGGCACCCCTGCTCTAAGCTATAGGATGGTGACATAAACACTACCTCTATTTAATCAGCTTTCCCACTTTTTTGTTAAAGCAAGTAGGAGAACATTCTGGCGGCCTAACAAAAGATTTTCTTATCTTTTCTTATGAAGTCTGCCAGTGGATAGTGATCTATAGTTTTACAACCTTTGATCTATGGCTACTGCTCATACAGTGTGAAAATTTCAAATATCTTTATAAGGCAAAAAATATAAATTTTTTCTCCTGTGTTCATGTATAATAATAATCCCATTATTGTTCATATTTACTCAGCAATTTATTGAATCTGTAACCCACTATATATGTTCTCAATTTAATATATAAGTAATTTTACCTTATATACAGAAAAAAATAATAAAATGGATCACATTTCCATCTAAATCTTAGAATGGAGATGTATAAATAAACCCATGCAAATGACAAAATAAACTAGATATGAGAAATACTTAATTGGAGCTTTGATCTCCCGATAGTTGATGTATTGTAGAAGCTTTCCAAATCTCTGCTCTCTTTTAAACAATACGACTAATGGAAACCATCTAATTGGTCTTAAAGCTCCTTGTGAGGATAGAAAGCTCAGCATGTCCCTTGAAGAGGCTCACTTTCTATGCACTGAGCACAGAGGCATGAATTATTAAGAGGGGCAGTGATGGAAGAGCCCTTTTGCAAAAGAGACTAGAGAGGCCATTAACATAAGCTGAATAATCTATAGCAGATTGCTCATGGCCAATCAATAGAGGGATGGAGGATGAGATAAACAGAAGATCATTACCTATGCATGCTTAATGCTTGTCATTTAACCCTTTCTATTAAGGGATTTCATTTTCTCTGATTACAATTTGCAACACGTGCTAGAAAGTGAACAATATAACAGGACACCAAACAGCAATGGTGGTGATATCCTTCACGCCACCATCTGTTATAATGCTTCTGCTTCCAAAGCACCTCCGTCCTTGATCATATCTGTAACAGCGGTTGCAGATCGCCGATGTTCGCCTACTCACCACCGTGGTCCCAGGCTCCGTGCTCGGGCGTGCACTGCCCTCCCTGTATCATTGCCCATGTGCAGCTGCATTACAGGGCAGGTAGCAGCGTGGATCTGCTGCCGGTGTCTCTCCATGCACTGCTGCATTCCTGGACTCTGGGCCTGCAGATGTTGCACCTTCTGGAATCTGTTCTACAGTTTCCTTTCTGCCCTGGAGACAGCATGCCTTTTAGCCTGTTTCCTGAAGCACTTCGGTAAGGGCTGGCATTCATCACTTCCTGTGATGTAAGGGTTTTGCACATTAGACCTGTGCAGCCACCTTCCTAGTGCCCGAGCGTCAAAGGTCTATGTGTTCTGCAAAGGTCGCTGTTCTTGTGTTCTTGAATATTTGACCCATGTTGTGTTTCTGGACTCCACCTGTTTGATCCCTGCCTGCTTTGCCTCGACTCTCCTGTTGCTGACCTGGATTGCTAGACCTGTACCTATGTTGCCTGACCTGACCCATTGATTGTTTGACTTTGCCTCTGCCTCAGTCCTGCACTGTCACTCCTGGTTACAACTTGGCCTGATGACTACGACTGTACTTCTGGTAACTTGTACTGGTACCCCCTGGTCCGCCTGGACCAACTGGCTCGTGTGCCAATCCTTTTCAGGAGGTAGCAACCTGGGGTTCCCCATGGGAAAGTCTATCCCCACCATCTGGGGTACTGTGAAGAATGAGGGGTTCACTTAGACAACACCTTTAGAAGAGGTTGGTCATGTAGCACAGTAGGTTCACACTCATTGTTTCATGACAATATCCAAGGTACCATTCACCGGCATATTACTCTAGAGCAGAGGTGCAAAACTTTTTCTGGTTGGGGCCACATTGCCAGACTGAACCAATGATGAGGGCCAAAAATAAAATTTAAAGGGGTATTACGAACTGAAATACTGTATTTATGGTATATTGAACACACAGTGTATATCATAAATGTCTAGTTATACTTCCAATACTCCAGATGACATTAATGACTGGGTACTAGATATATATTAGGGAATTGCTGAACATGTAGGTTAGAGGGAGACAGAGAGTAATTTACATTAGGCTTAATAAATTACAAAATGGGGCTTTTATGACTTTTTGGGAATATTTGCTAAAAATATAGGACTTTTTGATATTTTACACCACTCCTGTTTTGAGAAGTAGATGGGAAAGTGGGTGCTGTTAGTTATGTTAACTAGTTTCACTCAAGATTTATCATTGCTAACTTTTTATATTAAGTAAAAAAAAACTGTAACAAACTCTGGAGTAGCATTTCTAGACAAAAGTGTTTGGTTTAGAGAACAAACAACATGACACTGGATAAATTTGGCACAAAATACGCCAACACAAACTAAAGCAGAACTGATTTCAAATATTAACCTCATGATAAATTCTCCCCATATGTTTTCAGATGGCATGTTCACCGCTGATCGCCCCATCTGACATTAACAGGCCTTTCAGGGGTTAACATCCTGCACTTATACACAAAATAACTGAATTTACCAGTGATAAAAGTTGCTCTGTATTAGTGTTGCTAATGCTAAAATATTACCTGAGGGTTGAGTTCAGAGGGGAGGAAAACCTTTTTCAAGTCAATTTTTTAAGAACATCCAGAAAAATCAGAATGCTGTTGAGTATTGGTCCCAGGACCATCTAGCACAGGGTTCCTCAACTCCAGTCCTCAGGGCCCACCAGCCAGTCATGTTTTCATGATTTCCTTAGTACTCAGCAGGTGATATAATTAGTGTCAGTGCATCAGGATTTATGGCAGGGACTCATTCTATGGGATATTCTCAAATCATGACCAGTAGGCGGGCCCTGAGGACTGGAGTTGAGGAACACTGATCTAGCAGACAATTTCAGTAAAAATAATTGGCCATAGCATTTATAATAAAATCACCTAGGGGCACTGGCTACTTGGCACCTGTGATGTCCAACCCTGTACACCTGCAATATACATATACACTGTATTTTTTGGACTATAAGAACCACCTGGTGGGGTCAAGTTAAATAACTATGGGGTCTATCATAGAAGGGGTTAATAGTTTTGGTCAGCTCCTGTTAACCTTAGTGCATGATCTGCTCACCATTGTAACAAACAGCAATGGCACATGTGGTTACCTCACTAAATGTACCTATCCAAGCCATGCTTGTTCTGCTCTGTTATTGTTTTAGGTATTTTTTTTCATCTCCATGAGAATGATATTACACAAATACACACACAGCTCTACAGCACACACATTATACACACAGCTCTGCAGAATGCATATTATACACACAGCAGTGCAGCATGCACATTATACACGCAGCTTTGCAGAAGGCATATTATACACATAGCAGAGCAGTATGCACATAATATAGATACAGTACAGCTCTGCAGCACACACATTATACACACAGCTCTGCAGAATGTATATTATACACACAGCAGTACATACTTCCCAACCTTCCCAGATCTGGCGGGACAGTCCCGGATTTCAATGGCTGTCCTGCTGTCCCGGTACGGTGGAGCTATGTCCCGCTTTCTGGCAGTTGTTCCTGTGTCCATAAGAAGCAGAGACAGTTGCTATAATGAAGCAGAGAGCTATCGCCGGCATTGACTCCCTGCTCCATCTTTCCTCCCACCGGCCGGCAGTCAGCCTCGGCTACGCCTCCTCCACAGACTAGAGCAGCCGATGTCCTGCTGCTAGGAAGAAGGTAAGTATGTGGTGTTTATTTTTTTTTTTACTTTCTGTGAAGGGCATAATGTGGGCATATTACGGGGGGGCACAATTTGGGCATATTACTGGGGGCACAGCTTGGCATATTACTGGGGACACATAACAGGGCATATTACTGGGGGCACAGCTGGGCATAATTCTGTGAAGGAGGCACAATATGGGCATAAATACTGTGCGGTGGCATGAAGAGGAAATAATTACAATGTGGGGCATTAAGGGGACTTGGTGACATTAGCTGTATAGTTATGTTTTGGGTGGAGTTAGAGGCGTGGCCTAGTGCGGAAAAAATTTGCTGTCATTTACAAAGTTGGGAGGTATGGCAGTGCAGTATGTATATTATACACGCACAGCTCTGCAGCGCACACATTATACACACGGCTCTGCAGAATGCATATTATACACAGCTATGCAGAATGCAAATTACACAGGCACAACTATTAAGGTAGAGGGGCATATGAGGAGAGAACTACAACTCCCTGCCTGTCCAGACTATTATAGGGCATCAGTGAACGTTATAGTGAGGGGTATAAGAGGAGAAAATTATAACTCCCTGCGTGTTCAGTCTGTTACTATGGGACATTATAGGGAGAGGGGTATAAGAGGAGAGAACTACAACTCCCTGCATGTCCAGACTGTCCACTTGGTATCTTCTTCACTACACAGCGAGCTTGCTACTACCGGCCTCCCTCCCCCCACAGGACCCATTGCAACTGCAAGGTAGCTCTCTCATTGATTCAGAAAAGCACTGTATGAGTTCTCTGCTGGATTATTAAAGTGCTTTCGTGGAGGACTGCCACTGCGGTACCACCGTAACTGCCTACTACAAGACATATGCACTTTTAGCAACATTTTTTCTTGCTACAAAATGTGTCTCATAGTCCAAAAAATATAGCAACAGCAACAGCACATACACTAGCAATCCATCAGCACACCAGATATCAAAGTCCTTCCCATGCCTGTGAGAGAACCTTCAGTAATAGTAATGCCCCCATGATCGCCCCAGTAAAAAGACCCCTATATTGCCTGCTATATTCCCCAATAACAATAATACCCATATAGTGCCCCTGGTAATAATAATGACTCCATAGTAACTCATTATTAAAATTCACCCTTAGTGACCCCGGTAATAAAAATAACCATTGTGGTGACCCGGTAATAATAATAATACTCCCACAGTGCACCCAGTAATCATAGCTCCTATTGTGCCTCCAGTAATATTAATGTCCCCTATTGTGTCTCTGGTAATAATAATGTCCCCACAGTGCCCCCCAGTAATATTCCCCCACTACCCCCAGTAATGTCCCTATAGAGCCCCCAGTAATGTCCCCCACTGCTTGTAGTAATGTCCTTCCACTACCCCCAGTAATGTTCCTATAGTGCCCCCAGTCATTTTCATCCCATCACTGCCCCCAGTAATCGCCCTATAGTGCTATAGTGACCACAGTAATTTTCCCGCAGTCTTCACTCACTGGTGATGGGGTACAGTGTTGTTACTGAAGTTTATGCCAGGCCCCCGTCAGAGTGCTCATCACAGCAGCATTCCATCCACTCGGTCCAGCATCTACCAGGCCCCAGCGCTGACCTACTAGTAGTATTCACATATGACCTGCCTGACCAATGTACATCAGGCTCCGCCCACCTGCTTAGTATGTGAATACTACTAGTAGGGCAGTGCCGGGGCCTGAACGATGCAGGACCAAATGAATGGAACTGTGCTGTGATTAGCACTCTGATGGGGGCCTGGCATGAAGTACACTGACAGTGCCGAGCCCCGTTAGATGTGAGTACACCCTCCAGGATCGTTACAACCCTGCTGATTTTCTATATCTGAAATATTGACACTGGCAATCAGTTCCCAACTTGTGCGTTCCTCCTGAAAAGCACTGGAGGATAATCCCAAAATTCACCAGTTTTGGAAATGGGCTCTAAAGAAGTGTGTATTAAGCATGTCTTACAACAGGCAGATGTCTGCTTTTGCTTTGTTTCTTCTTTTAAATCAACAGGAGTCAACAACTCACCTCCAGGCGCAAAGTGAAAGAGCATGAAAAATGCTGCGTTTATGTTGGCAACACATTTCAAAACCCAGGCTTGGATAGCGCTTATATTCACCTCATCTCCCCCGTAGATTGAGAAATAAAATGCCTTGTGGAGTTTCAGGAATTTTAGATTGATAGCAGTTTGGTGGTTCTTTTGGCTGCTCAATGTCAGCCATCTATCTCTCATATATGTTATTATATCACATAGTTACATGATCAGAGATATTTGAAGAAAACTTCCCTGCTTACCAACTACAGTAAGTTGCTTGTACAATATGATTCAGCTGTTGATTTTTTTAAACATATGTTCAGCTAAGCTTTAAAGAGGACCTGTCACCACCTCTGACAAGTTTATGACAGCAATCGTCATGGTGGGCAGGTAAGAGGAGGAGTTATAGAAGGTTATAATGCCTGATAGGTGGTTCCTAATAGATATCAGTCGTAGATTTCTGCCTTCATTTGCACCTCACACACTTCCCACCACACCTCCTTTTCAGAAATTGCCAAGGACCACACAGAAATGCTACTTATGACAAAATTTGTCACAAGTGGTATATAATAATACTGAAACAGAAATACATCTTTAGGTGTATTTCTGGTGCAGATTGTGGCATAAAAGACCTTTTCCGTGGTCATTTAGGTCTAAACAAAGGTGTGTGTGGCATGGGCAGGGATGGGTCGGGAGGCCCGTCTCATTTATCATTTATATGCCTGTTTTAAGCCTCATTCACACGTCCGTGCTCAAATCCGTGAGCAGGTGGTCAGTGATACATCCGTGAAGCTGTCCGTGAAGGATCCGTGTTGGGTCCGTGTTTTGCCATCCATGTTGTATCCATGTTTCACTGACACTGAACAGCTAAAAAATAATTTTCAAAGCATCTCTTCTTAATGATCTGTGAAACACGGATGCAACACGGATGACATCCATGAAGGATCCGTGGTTTTCACGGACTCATTGACTATAATGGCCGTGAGGGATCCAGGAGCACGGATCAAGATAGGACATGCATCCATGCTAAAAAAACGGAACCACGGACTGTGATGAAACACTGATGTCTAAACACACACATTCAAATGAATAGGGACATGTCCTCTCCATGGAGAACGCGTACAGCACACGTCCGTAAAACACAGACATGTGAATGAGGCTTTAGGCGTACAAAATGGTTGATGATTTAAAAAGGGGGGTGGAACAGCCGAAGTTAGAAAGAGGCCGGCACCGCTACATAACTGCAGCAGATCCACTGCCAGTGCAGGGCTTTATTAAGACATGTATCTGAAATGCCTGTCTTAATAAATGTGCCCCTGATTTTGCGACTTTTTATGCCACAAAAGTGGTGCAGGGAGATGATAAATCTCACCTTATGTGACCAATGAGAAATTTGGGTGACTGGAAATGACGTTTTGGTTTAGGGTACGTCATCTCTAAGAGCTGGCAGCTTCATGATGAGGGAATCAGAGCCTACAATAGTGGGCAGGTGTAGATACTTGCCACCTTCACGTGCTATTGTCCCTTTTCCCCTGATCATGCTGTTCTGGCACTGGAACATATCTGGGTACAAGATTTTGACTTTTTAGCGTGCAATGGGGTGCATCACTATGGCTGAAAATACAAACATAAAAACAAACACAATGCAACAGCACTCTGCAAACAATGAATATATAGATTGTAAATTTTACTAATGCTACATATACTATATAAATGAATATGAGCCAACTAACGTTTTGTTTTGTCTTTGCAGTATACATTTGTAGGTGTGGCTGTGTAAAATATTAACACAATTGCTCATCTGATTGTGGAATCGTCAAGGTCTTGAACGCAAGTTAGAAGTCCAGTGGCTGTGACAATCCAGATGACGGGAGTTGACTGAAGCAAGGCGTATTCAAACAACAGTCCAAGACTAAAATGGAAGATAAATGGAATTAGTTGTAGCTTGAGGCAGAGGCATAGACAGATAACAGTCTAAGTTCTGTACACCGATGAATGGTAATAGTTGTAGCATGAGGCAGAAGTGTAGTCAGGTAACAATTTGTCATGAACATGCCTGCATCAGGTTGCAGGAGTTTGGCTAGACTTTCAAAAGTGACATAATTTGACATGTTTTCCTCTTGGTTTGGCTGCTGTTTACCACACCCCTTCCCCTCAGCTGTTGCGGGTGTGGTGATTGTCTTTCCCCTATTTATCCCTTCCTCTCCCAGTATCCCTTGCGGTTTATACTTTCTGCTGACATTGTTGTGTGTGGTGTGGATCTCGGCTGAGATCTGGTTGCTGCAATATCTGCATTAAGATAAGTGTCATTTTCCCTTTTGTGTTTATCCTACTTTTCCCTGTTGTAGTTTTGCCTTCTGTAGTCTCCTGTTCGTCCGTCCTTTTGGAGGAACGGGTTGACTTCTTCCCCTGTCACTAGTGGCAGGGTTCTCTAGGGTCAGGTGTTATTAGGTTCCTGTATATGAACTCTACTACCACTAAGGCCTGTTCATACTGGTAGTCAGTCAGGGCCTGGTTTCAGGGTTTCCTGCAGGAGGTGACCGTTTCCCTTGTTTGGTCCTTTTCCCTTCCCTCTTATGCTTGGTGTGGCTAAACCTTCCACACCAGAGCGTGACACAATCCCAGTTCTATAACAGATAAGCACAACAGTTTGTAGGAAGCTCAGGGGCAGTAACTGAACTACAGACTGGAAACACAATAATCCGGCAAGGAGGAAGTGGGAAGGCCTATCTGAAAGGGAATGTGTCAGCAGAAAATGACCTATTGTTTAAATCACGTTTTTATGTCTAATATATTGTTAAAAAAAACTTTTGACTGTGTTATTTTTCATTTTCCATGTCTAGATCTAAAACCCCAAAATCTAACCATATCTAAACCATAAATCTACCAATATCTAAACTATAAAATCCTGCCATTTTTTTTGTACTAAGCCTAATAATAGGTGATTTTGAAAGCTTATCTTATCTTTTTTTGTACAATGACCTCTGCACAGGTCACAGAATATGTCTAGAAAGCTCTCCCATACAAGACAATAGGGTCAGCTCCAGACCATTGTGTCTATGACCCATGTGGCTGCCATAAAGGAGTTTTCTTAATGCTTTCTAAATGCTGTTAAGAACAGTTCAGGCAAGATGACCACCCCATAATAATATTCAGGAAATAAAATAAATAAAATCTGTCAGAAAATCAGAAAATCAGAAAATAAGCATAAATTAAAAAAAGATGTGTTGCTATCTGGCTTTAACTGGCAGATATGATTTTGGTGACACCTTTCCTTTAAATAGGAAGTCCAAGGGTGGAGCTAATTAGACATGACTATCAAGGAGCAGGAGTTTCTAGGTTCAAATCCTGATCGGCTGCCTCCTTGTTGGTTGAGCACCTCTAATTAACCCATCCTTACCAGAGGCTGTTTTTAATTCTTCTAGTATATTGCTGGAGTCTGTTCTCCCTGAATTACTTTGAGGACAGTTGGTACAGGGAGAGGAGTCATTATAGAGTATGCTCCCATCCAAAAGAGGTTATCTTGCTATGGTGGATGGGCAAAAATTATTTTGATGAAAATATATTTGTTAAGTACCACATATTCATTTATATAGTTAATATATCATTAGTAAAATTCAATCTACAATCAATAAATTCAGTGCTTGCGGAGTACTGCTTCATTTTTTTAATTTTATAGGATGTGCCAACTAACTTTGTGTTTAGTATTTGTTACTACTTACACTTTTAATGGCAGATATTAAGGGACATATTGTTTTATGTATCTAAAGTGTCCTTAGTGAGAAATGCATGCAAGGAAGACGGGGGGACAATAGACCTAAATGCTGGGCAGCCAAGAGAGGCCAAAGGAATCTGAAGGGACAAATTGCTCGGACAATTGGTCACTGTGGTCTTATGACAAGTACACATCCTGTTTATTACAAGCCATATTGCCCGATCGTGCCCATTAATACCAGTTAGGCATACTCAATAATAATACAAAGTGCTTATTTAACAGTGTCACGGTGTCCTCATAACTTTGCTACAAGGTTGGTTAGAACCATTTGGATCATAATGCAACCCTAACTCATAATGTGATAATGTAAGTCAGATTGAGGTAATGACAGACAAGAAAGCTTAAAGGGAACCTGTCATCTCCGAAACACCCCCTGAACTACAGTAAGCGTTGTATAGTGTAAGTGATGCTGAATCCAAATATGTAAGTTTTATCTTCGTACTCACTTGTATTCTGACTCTGTGCTCTACAAACTCACGGAAAAATAAGGTGGTCTCAAATGGCAGAACATGCTCAAAACCCCAATGCTGTAGCGCATATATAACTGGGGGAGCAGATCCCGCACATGCGGCCCGCTGCAGAACGTAATCCCCAGCAAAAAATGCATACAATGGAGGATGCCTACAGCGGACCACATGTACCACAGTGGTCTCAAATGGCAGAACATGCTCAACCCCAATGCTGTAGCGCATATAACTGGGGGAGCAAGTCCCGCACATGTGGCCCGCTGCAGAACGTAATCCCCAGCAAAAAAATGCATACAATGGAGGATGCCTACAGCGGACCACATGTACCACAAAAACATCCTACACAGGGTAGACAAATGTGCGGATGTGACAATCTACATAGAAAACAATTCACGGAAAATGGTGCACTACAGCGGAAAATGCCGTTGACAATATATGGCTAAACCCTCACTCTGATGTTAAAATGAGACTTTCGCCAGTATATCCTTATATCAAAGACATACCGGAGCCCGAGCACCGCGTCAAGGTATCTCAGTTGGCATCGGGACCTACGCTATCCCTACTGTGGTATAGATAATAACAGATAGGTGCATGAGGTCCGAAACACAGCGACCAGCTCCCAGTTACCTCCAGCGTGAAATCACACATACAATGGGAGGGGGGCGGAGGCTGTATTTCCCACATTGCCCTGACGTCATGTGACCCAGGCTGCACAGGTGCACCTGAATGTTACCCATTAGTAAAATCAAGGCACATTCAACCTGGAGTTGCCACGCCTCCAGGAATAAACGTACAACACAAACTCACGGAAAAATAAGGTGGTCTCAAATGGCAGAACATGCTCAAAACCCCAATGCTGTAGCGCATATATAACTGGGGGAGCAGATCCCGCACATGCGGCCCGCTGCAGAACGTAATCCCCAGCAAAAAATGCATACAATGGAGGATGCCTACAGCGGACCACATGTACCACAGTGGTCTCAAATGGCAGAACATGCTCAACCCCAATGCTGTAGCGCATATAACTGGGGGAGCAAGTCCCGCACATGTGGCCCGCTGCAGAACGTAATCCCCAGCAAAAAAATGCATACAATGGAGGATGCCTACAGCGGACCACATGTACCACAAAAACATCCTACACAGGGTAGACAAATGTGCGGATGTGACAATCTACATAGAAAACAATTCACGGAAAATGGTGCACTACAGCGGAAAATGCCGTTGACAATATATGGCTAAACCCTCACTCTGATGTTAAAATGAGACTTTCGCCAGTATATCCTTATATCAAAGACATACCGGAGCCCGAGCACCGCGTCAAGGTATCTCAGTTGGCATCGGGACCTACGCTATCCCTACTGTGGTATAGATAATAACAGATAGGTGCATGAGGTCCGAAACACAGCGACCAGCTCCCAGTTACCTCCAGCGTGAAATCACACATACAATGGGAGGGGGGGCGGAGGCTGTATTTCCCACATTGCCCTGACGTCATGTGACCCAGGCTGCACAGGTGCACCTGAATGTTACCCATTAGTAAAATCAAGGCACATTCAACCTGGAGTTGCCACGCCTCCAGGAATAAACGTACAAACAAACTCACGGAAAAATAAGGTGGTCTCAAATGGCAGAACATGCTCAAAACCCCAATGCTGTAGCGCATATATAACTGGGGGAGCAGATCCCGCACATGCGGCCCGCTGCAGAACGTAATCCCCAGCAAAAAATGCATACAATGGAGGATGCCTACAGCGGACCACATGTACCACAGTGGTCTCAAATGGCAGAACATGCTCAACCCCAATGCTGTAGCGCATATAACTGGGGGAGCAAGTCCCGCACATGTGGCCCGCTGCAGAACGTAATCCCCAGCAAAAAAATGCATACAATGGAGGATGCCTACAGCGGACCACATGTACCACAAAAACATCCTACACAGGGTAGACAAATGTGCGGATGTGACAATCTACATAGAAAACAATTCACGGAAAATGGTGCACTACAGCGGAAAATGCCGTTGACAATATATGGCTAAACCCTCACTCTGATGTTAAAATGAGACTTTCGCCAGTATATCCTTATATCAAAGACATACCGGAGCCCGAGCACCGCGTCAAGGTATCTCAGTTGGCATCGGGACCTACGCTATCCCTACTGTGGTATAGATAATAACAGATAGGTGCATGAGGTCCGAAACACAGCGACCAGCTCCCAGTTACCTCCAGCGTGAAATCACACATACAATGGGAGGGGGGGCGGAGGCTGTATTTCCCACATTGCCCTGACGTCATGTGACCCAGGCTGCACAGGTGCACCTGAATGTTACCCATTAGTAAAATCAAGGCACATTCAACCTGGAGTTGCCACGCCTCCAGGAATAAACGTACAACACAAACTCACGGAAAAATAAGGTGGTCTCAAATGGCAGAACATGCTCAAAACCCCAATGCTGTAGCGCATATATAACTGGGGGAGCAGATCCCGCACATGCGGCCCGCTGCAGAACGTAATCCCCAGCAAAAAATGCATACAATGGAGGATGCCTACAGCGGACCACATGTACCACAGTGGTCTCAAATGGCAGAACATGCTCAACCCCAATGCTGTAGCGCATATAACTGGGGGAGCAAGTCCCGGACCTCATGCACCTATCTGTTATTATCTATACCACAGTAGGGATAGCGTAGGTCCCGATGCCAACTGAGATACCTTGACGCGGTGCTCGGGCTCCGGTATGTCTTTGATATAAGGATATACTGGCGAAAGTCTCATTTTAACATCAGAGTGAGGGTTTAGCCATATATTGTCAACGGCATTTTCCGCTGTAGTGCACCATTTTCCGTGAATTGTTTTCTATGTAGATTGTCACATCCGCACATTTGTCTACCCTGTGTAGGATGTTTTTGTGGTACATGTGGTCCGCTGTAGGCATCCTCCATTGTATGCATTTTTTTGCTGGGGATTACGTTCTGCAGCGGGCCACATGTGCGGGACTTGCTCCCCCAGTTATATGCGCTACAGCATTGGGGTTGAGCATGTTCTGCCATTTGAGACCACTGTGGTACATGTGGTCCGCTGTAGGCATCCTCCATTGTATGCATTTTTTGCTGGGGATTACGTTCTGCAGCGGGCCGCATGTGCGGGATCTGCTCCCCCAGTTATATATGCGCTACAGCATTGGGGTTTTGAGCATGTTCTGCCATTTGAGACCACCTTATTTTTCCGTGAGTTTGTTTGTACGTTTATTCCTGGAGGCGTGGCAACTCCAGGTTGAATGTGCCTTGATTTTACTAATGGGTAACATTCAGGTGCACCTGTGCAGCCTGGGTCACATGACGTCAGGGCAATGTGGGAAATACAGCCTCCGCCCCCCCTCCCATTGTATGTGTGATTTCACGCTGGAGGTAACTGGGAGCTGGTCGCTGTGTTTCGGACCTCATGCACCTATCTGTTATTATCTATACCACAGTAGGGATAGCGTAGGTCCCGATGCCAACTGAGATACCTTGACGCGGTGCTCGGGCTCCGGTATGTCTTTGATATAAGGATATACTGGCGAAAGTCTCATTTTAACATCAGAGTGAGGGTTTAGCCATATATTGTCAACGGCATTTTCCGCTGTAGTGCACCATTTTCCGTGAATTGTTTTCTATGTAGATTGTCACATCCGCACATTTGTCTACCCTGTGTAGGATGTTTTTGTGGTACATGTGGTCCGCTGTAGGCATCCTCCATTGTATGCATTTTTTTGCTGGGGATTACGTTCTGCAGCGGGCCACATGTGCGGGACTTGCTCCCCCAGTTATATGCGCTACAGCATTGGGGTTGAGCATGTTCTGCCATTTGAGACCACTGTGGTACATGTGGTCCGCTGTAGGCATCCTCCATTGTATGCATTTTTTGCTGGGGATTACGTTCTGCAGCGGGCCGCATGTGCGGGATCTGCTCCCCCAGTTATATATGCGCTACAGCATTGGGGTTTTGAGCATGTTCTGCCATTTGAGACCACCTTATTTTTCCGTGAGTTTGTGTTGTACGTTTATTCCTGGAGGCGTGGCAACTCCAGGTTGAATGTGCCTTGATTTTACTAATGGGTAACATTCAGGTGCACCTGTGCAGCCTGGGTCACATGACGTCAGGGCAATGTGGAAATACAGCCTCCGCCCCCCCTCCCATTGTATGTGTGATTTCACGCTGGAGGTAATTGGGAGCTGGTCGCTGTGTTTCGGACCTCATGCACCTATCTGTTATTATCTATACCACAGTAGGGATAGCGTAGGTCCCGATGCCAACTGAGATACCTTGACGCGGTGCTCGGGCTCCGGTATGTCTTTGATATAAGGATATACTGGCGAAAGTCTCATTTTAACATCAGAGTGAGGGTTTAGCCATATATTGTCAACGGCATTTTCCGCTGTAGTGCACCATTTTCCGTGAATTGTTGACTCTGTGCTCTGACAAACCAGCAGTAAAATGCATTCACTGGACTCCAGTGCTCACTCACATAATGGAGAGGACGCAAAGAAGAGTCCACTGAGTGCATTTTACTGCAAGTTTGTGGGAGCACAGCGTCGGAATGGAAGCGAGTATGAAGATAAAAATTACATATTCGGATTCAGCATCACTTACACTATACAACACTTACTCTAGTTCAGGGGGTGTTTCGGTGATGACAGGTTCCCTTTAAGCAAGTGGTCAGAACTTCATGATGAACATAAAAACATAATTTAAACAATAGGTCATTTTCTGATGATACATTCCCTTTAAGCCCTTGCTGAGTGGTCAGTTCAAAACTGATGGAAAGTCAATTCTACTGCCTATTTTCAGATTCAGTATCACACTACAATGCATTTACGATTATGGTTTCCTCTGCACATTCTTGTAACTACACTGCTGTAAAAGTATTTCCGACTGAAGCGTACAATCAGTTGACACTCTAGCTAGTGTGTGAACATTTGTGGTTTGGGGTTTTGGTTTTGTGTATGCAAAGCCAAGATTTTCTGTTGTGTAATGTACTAAGGGCAGACAAAGTATAGAAGACAGAACTGAGGCATGGAAAATAATAACCTAAAACTGCTACGTCTTGGTTTGGTATATTTCACACAAATGTTTTGCACAAAAAATGATGCTGCCCATTAGTAAATGTGATGCATTTTATGACTCCTCTTAGCCACAAGCCTTTTTCTAGACACTTTTAAAAACTGGCAAGGGTAGTGTAAAACTTTAAAACACATAATAAATTTGGTATGTACTTCATGCATTCTTTTTTAATAAATCCTTTATGAGTTTTCACAACTAGAAAAATTGATGAATTTAATGCACCAGAAGCATTAGCACGTAGGCCAGCGCTATTGTGCTAAATAGTAATGTAAGAGTTGTTTTAATACATCAGAAATACTGTGGTGCAAAAAACAGCCATCAGCATAGTATAAAACTACATACAGGGATGACAAGGACAAAAGCAGGAGGAAAGACAGAAACACAGTGAGAAGACGAAGGGGAAAAATGCATAAAAAGTAGACATGAGCGAACATGCTCGTCCGAGCTTGATGCTCGTTCGAGCATTAGGGTATTCGCATATGCTCGCTACTCGGACGAGCATATCGCGATCCTTGAGGAAATGGCAACTTCCTCTTCCTGCATGTTAGCTGCCTTTTTTCAGCCAATCAACATGCAGGAGAGTCTTTGGTACCTCCTAGCATCACGTGGGGCCCCTACAAGTCGATAGCAGGGATTGGCTGGCCAGATCAGATGACCTGGGAATATAAGAATCTGGTCCCACGCTGCTCGTGTCATACGCCGTCTGCATGAGATTAGGGATAGAGCTGCTGTCTGTCAGGGAGAGTGTTAGGGCCTGAATTTAGATGTTGGTTAGGCAGGAATCACCCACAAAGAACCCAACAGCCCTTCTAAGGGCTACAAGCACCTTTTTTTTTTGGTCTCCTCCTGGCTGCTGGCTGTGACTTGTAGTGCAGCTACCGCCATCTTGGCTGCACACTGTACACAGTGACTGGTGGCAGAAGGGACAGCACGTGGTCCACACAGACCCAAAAGAAATTGCCCAAAGTACTCATTTTTGCTGCTGCTGTACCTTGGCTTGCTTAGATCTGTAGTGCAGTCTAGGGAATACGTTTTTCTGTCATTTCAATACACTACAGTCCAGTGAACAATTAGGTAGTGTACTGTACAGTACCATCAGTCTAGGGAATATGTTTTTCTGTCATTTCTATACACTACAGTCCAGTGAACAATTATGTAGTGTGCTGTACAGTAGCGTCATTCTAGGGAATATATTTTTCTGTCATTTCTATACACTACAGTCCAGTGAACAATTATGTAGTGTGTTGTACAGTAGCGTCATTCTAGGGAATACGTTTTTCTGTCATTTCTATACACTACAGTCCAGTGAACAATTATGTAGTGTGCTGTACAGTAGCGTCAGTCTAGGCAATACGTTTTTTAATATATCCTACAGTGCAGTAAAAAATTGAGTGGTTTGCAGTGCAATAGCCGCCGTCTAAAGACTACGTTTTTCCTCTCAGTCATAAATAATATAGTGCAGTGCGAAATTGTGTCATGTGCTGCACACTAGCCGGAGTGTAGAAAATATAATTTTTTCCTCTCAGTTATATATTATACAGTGCAGTGAAAAATTCTGTCGTGTGCTGCACACTAGCCGGAGTGTAGAAAATAGAAAATATAATTTTTTCCTCTCAGTAATATATTATACAGTGCAGTGAAAAATTGAGTGGCTTGCGGTGCAATAGCTGCCGTCTAAAGACTACGTTTTTCCTCTCAGTCATATATACTACAGTGCAGTGCGAAATTGTGTCGTGTGCTGCACACTAGCCGGAGTGTAGAAAATAGAAAATATAATTTTTTCCTCTCAGTTATATATTATACAGTGCAGTGAAAAATTCTGTCGTGTGCTGCACACTAGCCGAAGTGTAGAAAATAGAAAATATAATTTTTTCCTCTCAGTAATATATTATACAGTGCAGTGAAAAATTCTGTCGTGTGCTGCACACTAGCCGGAGTGTAGAAAATGTAAGTTTTTCCTTTCAGTTATATATTATACAGTGCAGTGAAAAATTGAGTGGTTTGCGATACAATAGCCGCCGTCTAAAGACTACGTTTTTTCTCTCAGTTATATATCATACAGTGCAGTGAACATACAAAATGTTGAACCCAAGGGCTAAGGGTCGAGGACGAGGGCGTGGACGTAGGCGTTCAAGTAGTGTAGGGGGCAGAGGCCGTGGTCCTGGGCAGGGTGACACAGTACATGTTGATGAGGGAGCAGTGGAACGCTGCAGAGTTTCGCTCCCTAGCTTCATCTCGCAACTTACTGGTTCACGTGGTACACCACTATTGAAACCACAACAGTGCGAACAGGTGATGACGTGGATAGCGGACAATGCGTCCAGTAATTTATCCACCACCCAGTTTTCCACGCAGTCCACCCATGCTAGCCAAGGGAGTAGACCTCTGGCTCCTCCAGCTCAACCTCCTTCCCCCCAGCCTGCCCCCCCCCATAGAAAGTATGGATTCAGATCTGGCATACTCACAGGAACTCTTTTCAGGACCCTACCCAGAGACACAAACCACTGCTCAACAGCAACCTGAGCAGTTGCTCTGTCCCGATGCCCAAAATTTAGAACTTTCACAATCTGTGGGTGATGAGAGTGTGGACTTAGTGCAAGTAGTGCGTGAAGAAGTGTCGGATGATGATGATGATGATGATGAGACACGGTTGTCAGACAGTGACGTTGTTGTCAGGGCAGTAAGTCTGAGGGGGGAGCAGAGTGAGGAATCAGAGGAAGAGCTGGTTGGATGATGAGGTGACTGACCCGAGCTGGGTTGGTAATCCAACTCAAGACAGTGCTTCTGAGGGGGAGGCAAGTGCAGCACCAGAACAGGTTGGAAGAGGCAGTGGGGTGGCCAGAGGGAGAAGCAGGGCCAGAGCAGGTAGATCAGCAACTGTTTCGCGGAGTCAAGCTCCCGTGCCGAGGCCTAGATGTTCGCAAGTCTGGAGGTTTTTTAAAGAAAGTGAGGATGACCGACGGACTGTGGTGTGCAACGTGTGCCACACCAGGATCAGCAGGGGAGCCACCACTACCAGCCTAACCACTACCAGCATGCGCAGGCATATGAGTGCTAAACATCCGACTCAGTGGAACCAAGGCTGTTCACCTCCTGCGGGTCACACCACTGCCCCTTCCCCTGTGTCACATGCTGGCTCGGCGAGTCAACCCCCCACCCAGGACCCTGGCACGAGCGCCTCCTGCCCTACAACTACCCCTTCACCTCCACGATCCTCCACAACCTCCACTAATGTGTCCCAGCGCAGCATTCAGCTGTCTTTGCAGCAGACATTTGAGCGCAAGCGCAAATACAATTCCAGCCACCCACATGCACAAGCCCTAAACGTCCACCTCTCCAAATTGTTGAGCCTGGAGATGCTGCCCTATAGACTGGTAGAGACTGAGGCTTTCCGCAACCTGATGGTGATGGCTGTCCCTCGGTACTTGGTCCCCAGCCGCCACTATTTTTCCCGATGTGCCGTCCCAGCCCTACACACGTATCAGAGAACATCATCCATGCCCTGACCAACGCGGTTAGTGATAAGGTCCACCTAACCACGGACACGTGGACAAGTGCTGCCAGGCAGGGACACTATATCTCACTGACGGCACATTGGGTTAACTTGGTGGAGGCTGTGACCGAGTCTGACCCTGGGGCCGCTCATGTACTGCCCACACCGAAGATTGCGGGGCCTACCTCGGTCATGGTTTCTCAGATGTACTATGCCTCCAACCCCTCCTCCTCCTCCTACTCTTAATTACCATCCGTGGGCACGGCGCCTTCAGTCGGTAGCTCTAGGCGCAGCAGCAGTGCCATGGGTAAGCGCCAGCAGGCGGTGCTCAAACTGCTGAGCTTAGGTGACAAGAGGCACACCGCCCAAGAGCTATTACAGGCATCACGGCGCAGACCGATCTGTGGCTGGCACCACTGAATCTCAAGCCAGGCATGGTTGTGTGTGACAACGGGCATAACCTGGTGGCGGCTCTGCAACTCAGCAGACTGACACATGTGCCATGCCTGGCCCACGTGTTCAATCTCATAGTTCAGCGGTTCCTCAAGACATACCCCAATTTGTCAGATTTGCTCACCAAGGTGCGCCGCATCTGTGCGCATTTCTGCAAGTCAACCACAGATGCTGCCACTCTCAGGGCAGCGCAGCGGCGTCTACAACTGCCAGCTCACTGACTGTTGTCCGACTTGCCCACGAGATGGAATTCGACATTAAGCATGTTATCCAGAGTTTACCAGCAGCGCAGAGCGATTGTAGACTGCCAGATGTCAACTTCCACCAGAACTGGTAGTCAGGTCAGTCAGCTTCCTCAAGTCTATAATGAGGAGTGGACGTGGATGTCTGATATCTGTCAGGTGTTGAGCAACTTTGAGGAGTCAACACAGATGGTCAGCGGCGATGCCGCCATTATCAGCCTCACCATCCAGCTGCTTTGCCTGTTGAAAAACTCACTGATCAGCATGAAGTCAGAAGCTTTGCGCTTGTCACAGGAGATGGGGGAAGAAGATACGTCGCTTGATAGCCAGAGCACCCTCCGGTCTGTTTCTCAGCGTGTATTGGAGGAGCGGGATGAGGATGATGAGTAAGAGGAGGAGAATGTTGGCGAGACAGAAGAGGGTACCAATGATCAGTCCTTCTTAACTCTTGAGCGTGTATGGGCTGAAGAGGAGGAGCTGGAGGAGGAGGAGGAGGAGGAAGAAATGGAGTCAGGCCAGTGAGGAGAGGGAATTCTTGCGTGTTGGGACTCTGGCGCACATGGCAGAGTTAGGCTGCCTTCATGTTAGGCTGCCTATCCCGTGACCCTCGCGTTAGAAGCATTTTTTCAAACACCGATTACTGGATGTTCACTCTCCTGGACCCACGGTACAAGCAGAACCTTTCCACTCTCATCCCTGTAGAGGAAAGGAGTATGAGAGTGAATAAATATCAATAGGCCCTAGTGCACAAGCTGAAACAATCCTTCCCATCTGACGCCACTAGCGGCAGAGGGCGTGGTTCTGTGGGCCAAGTAGTGGGGGAGAGGAGGCGAGCAGGCAGCTTGTCCAGCACTGGCAGGGTAACGCTCTCCAAGGCCTTTGCCAGTTTTATGTCACCCCAGCAAGACACTGTCACCTGTCCCCAGTCTAGGCAGAGTAGGGGGGAGCTGTACAGAAAGATGGTGAGGGAGTACCTAGCTGACCATACCAGCATCCTGCATGATCACTCTGCTCCATACAACTACTGGGTTTCAAAGCTGGACACGTGGCCTGAACTGGCGCTGTACGCCTTGGAGGTGCTGGCCTGCCCTGCCGCTAGCGTGTTGTCAGAGTGGGTATTCAGTGCAGCTGGTGGCGTCATCACTGATAAGCGTACATGCCTGTCAACTGACAGCGCTGACAGGCTGACGCTTATTAAAATGAACAAAGCCTGGATTTCACCAGAATTCAAATCTCCTCCGGGGGAAAGCAGCTAAAGAATAAGATTCCTTATGTATCCGATTCCTCTCCTCTACTCCTCCTCCTCCTTCTCTTCATTGCCAAATGCTGACCCAAAAGGGAATTTTTTAGAGGGCCAACTGGCACTCTTTTAAGACAATGTTTCCGGAGGCCCTCTCTCCAAACAATTTTTCCGGAGCGTCAACTACAGACACTCTAAAACCATTTTTCAGGAGCGTCAACTACAGACATTCTAAAACAATTTTTCAGGAGCGTCAACTACAGACACTCTAAAACAATTTTTCAGTATCGTCAACCACAGACACAATTTTTTTTTTTTTCGGAGGGTCGACTTCAGACACTCCAAAAAAAAATTTTTGGAGGCTCACCTACAGCCATTTGACTGCAATCTCAGTCAGACAAAGGCATTGGTGGTGTCACCACCATGCTGTGTCAGGCTAAATTTTTGGGTGGTTCACCTGCTACCTCAGTCTAACTCGATCACTCTGTTGTCACCGCCGCCATACAGGGCCACGATAACTTTTTATGTGCTTTGCCTGCTCCTGCACTGTAACTTGGTCACTCTGTAGTCACAGCCATACAGGGCCTCGATAAATTTTTATGTGCTTTGCCTGCTCCTGCACTGTAACTCAGTCACTCTGTTGTCACAGCCATACAGGGCCACGATAAATTTTTATGTGCTTCGCCTTCTCCTGCACTGTAACTCGGTCACTCTGTAGTCACAGCCATACAGGGCCACAATAAATTTTTATGTGCTTCGCTTGCTCCTGCACTGTAACTCGGTCACTCTGTAGTCACAGCCATACAGGGTCACACTAAATTTTTATGTGCTTCGCCTGCTCCTGCACTGTAACTCGGTCACTCTGTAGTCACAGCCATACAGGGCCTTGATAAATTTTTATGTGCTTCGCCTGCTCCTGCAGTGTAACTCGGTCACTCTGTAGTGACAGCCATACAGGGCCACGATAAATTTTTATGGTCTGGGTGAGCACAATTGCCTTGAGGGTCACCACCAGGCTGTTGACCGAGAATTTGGGGTAATGGTGGGATTAGGCAGCCTCAGAGGCATCCATGCATGCTGCCCCTGCTGTTTCCTGTCCATTTCCTTGGTGTTTCCATAATTTTCTGAGGTTTCCAGGTTTTCACCCAGCCTTCCCTAGGCAGAGCCTTGGTCCCCTGCAAAAAATGCTCGAGTCTCGCATTGACTTCAATGGGGTTCGTTATACGAAACGAGCACCCGAGCATCGGGAAAAATTCGTCTCGAATAACGAGCACCCGAGCATTTTAGTGCTCGCTCATCTCTAATAAAAAGACATAGGGACTGCCCAATGATGAACTCAAATGCGTTACACTGAACTTGGGAAAAAGCTGTCTGGTATTCCACTGTTGTTTGAAAACTGACCCAATAAAATCATATTCTGTGGAATTTTTCATGTGTATTGTGGGCATAGACAGCAAAGTCCTCCATTCCCTTTATCTCCTTAAGTCTTGCAAACCACTGGATTGTTGTCAGAGCCTTAGTTCGGCAAGGATACATGCTCATGTGGCATTGGCTAGATGTGGAGCCAAGGAAACTAGAAATAGGACAGGAATAAAAGGGTGTGGGTAATCTGTATAATGTACCTTTTTCAGATCCACATCTTCAACAATGTGTAGAGATAACAAGTATTAAGGCATGGAGTTTAGAGGAAACCATGTACCATCTGCAAAATAGTTTCTAACCCACTTGTGTCCTACTACATATGACTTACATTTGTGTGTGAGCTGATGAAGTCTGCCCATTGTTCAAGAGTAAAGGTCATAGGAAAGTCTTTCTCCCAGTTCTTACTGCAAAAAGAGGTGGAGGTGGACAAGGTAAGAATTTTACAAATATAAGACAATACATGAAAGTCACAGAAAGTACAATAATTGTGTGGGCTGCGTGTACTGCCAAGATGAGAGGGCACAAGGATCAGGGAGCCATCTAAAAAAGAGCAATGTTCAAACCAGATAACTAGAAACAATGTGCAAAACAGTCCCCCTTCTAAACTTGGGGGGAACCCAAACTGGATAAACATGGGATAGGTAAGGAAAAATATGCTTATTGGCGAACAAGTGAGCAGCAACCTTTAGAGTAGATGCAATAGTGGGATGAGTAGCAAGGATTCTTAGAGACTTGGACATGGTGTAAGGTAACGTAGAGAGATGAGGGATTGAGAAAGTCTGTTCTACCTGAATCTTCAATCCTGTGATAATACAATAGATAGCCAATATCTGCATATAATTTGGGACCAACCAACAAGGACTTTAGGATTTTAGCAGATAAAGTTTGAGAGCATTGATGAAAGAAATGAAAAAAGAAGAGATGAGGTAAGTGAATTTTAACGGCCTGAAAAAAGACATAATATGCAGGGGAGAACATTTATTTTAAAATCAGAGCAACATCCAAACTAAGAGAATGTACCTTTTGCCCACCGAGAGAAGTCAATTTTAATTTTTGTAAGGCAGGGTGACAAAGTGAGTGAGTAAAAACAGCACATTCACTTACCAAGGAAAATCCCCAGGTACTTGATTGAGTCTCTTGCCCATTTGAATGAGGAAGAATCCCACAGATCCTCTACCATGGAAGGAGATGTTTAAAGCCTCTCAATTTTTGGTATATTCAAATTCAACAACTGGGAGTATCTACGTAGATCCACCAGGAAACTGGGTGTTAGATTCAGGGTGACAAAACAAATAATAGAAGATATTCCTCACTTGCCTGTAGTCTATGGTGTATAACACCAAATATATGTCACCAAGATCAGGGTATTTACATAAATGGTAGAGAAAGGGATCTGGGCAAAGAACTAAAATCAAGGCGGACAAGGGGAAGCCCTGTCGGGTGCCATTGATGATTGGCAAGGATGTGGAGCGGAGTCCTTTAACTTTTTCCCTCAGTGTATTCTAACTAGAGATGAGTGAATCAGTTCTAATCGAATCATAGTCATTAAATTAATTTCACATAAATTAGTTTGTCAAATGAATCCAAAGTGTTTGTGATTTGCTTCAGACGACTTGTTAAAAAAAAGCACCCAGAACCATTTTACTGTAGAATTTGGTGAGGAAAACTACAGGAAAGAAGAAAATGGAGGATCACATTATTCTGGGAGGGAGGGGAGAGGGATTGCCCTGATTGGCTCAGAGGCTGGCAGAGATCAGCCAATTGGACAGGATTCTGGCACCTGCTGCCGAGAATGCAATAGAATTCCATTTTGTGTTTTGCTTGCAACCCAAGAGCATGTGTCTTGGTTTTGTCTCCTAAAAAGCAATTGCAGAGCAGACACAAGACAGTAATCAAGCTGTACTGGGCACTCTATAGGTAGAGAACAAGGATATATAATTATGTAGATTTTAGGGTTTTATCAGGGAAAGCTTAGCATAGAGAGTGACATGCTGGTCACTCTGAGGTGTCTTTTGTTTCATAGTTCATACCTTTTGTTGGTAAGTTCTGTCATAGTTCATACAGCTTGTTGGCAAGTTCTATTCTGCCACAAACTCATTTTTCTGTATATGGACAGCCAGCCAGCTTGTTTTGTAAAACTAAAAACCTCAGGTCTCTACAGTTCACAGTCTTATTGCTAGCATTCCAATAGCATACATTCTGCTAAACGTGCATCAATATAACCATGTAAGTGATTGCATTGCGTAACTCCGAGATTGCATTCAGTTACAGTATATTACAGACATTTTACTGCAATAACATCATTAGTATACCTATGTTATTGAACACATTGTATTACTGCAAGATAGTGTTTTGTCTCAGCAAAGTTGCAAATGCATTTTACTGCAATTACACCATTAGTATACCTGTGTTTATGGACACATTGTATTACTGTAAGATAACATTTTACTGCAATAATGCCATTGTTATATCCATTTTAATGTATACATTGTATTACTGAAACACACTGTTCATTTACAGAAAAGTTGTACGTGTATTTTGCTGCAATAATGCCTTTGGTGTGCCTGTGTTATTGTCTGCATAGTCTTACAGCAAGATTCCTTTCAGTTACAGCAAAAGCATTTCACTGTAATAATGTAATTAGTTTACCCATGTTAAAAAGTATTGCATTACTGCAAGATAGAGTTCAGTTACAGCAAGGGTATTTTACTGCAATAACACCATTATGATAACTGTGTTATGTAACATATTGTACTACTGCAAGATACTGTTCAATTACAGCAAGATAGCATAAAGTTACTAAGGCGTTTTACTGCAATAACGCCATTTGTAAAACCAGTGTTATTGAACGCATTGTATTACTGCAAGATACAGTTCAGTTACAACAAAGGCATTTTTGTCTGCATTAAAGCCTTTAGCATACCCATGTTAGTGAATGCATTTTACTGCAAAAACTGTGTTAAGTCTAGCCATTTTAGTGGGCACATTTTTCTACTTCAAGATACTGTTTAGTTACAGCAAAAGCATTTTACTGCAAAAATTGCATTAGCACTATTGTAAATTGGCAGTACCAGTGTGCAGTATCTTTGTAGAAAAGGAAGGGACACTTAACATAATCTCTGTCTTTAAATTACAGAAAAAACACTTGCAATTTTGCTAGTATCGTTTAATAATCTGTAACAAACCTGTAACTTTTCATTTATAGGCCTCATACAAATATACGGTAAACAGAGGAGTGAAAAACGAAAGACTCATGCCTCGTCATCCGAGAGTAAGAATGTGGGTAGCCGTGAAAAACAGAGGTAGCAGCACCAGCCATCCAGCAAATAGTAGTAGCCGTATTAGGCCACTGTTCTCCCTGGCTCCTGATAGGCACAATATTATTATAGAGGTCAAAGAGGATGAGATTCTGGACTAGATGGCTCATTCCTCCTCTCATTCATAGCAGGATAATTTGGAGGCCACTTCTCAGTCTGACATTGTACTTTGGAGATAGGGGTCACAACATTCCTCCTGCTCCTCCTCCTTGCATCCCCAGAAAAGCATTTCAGCTGCATCATCTCTGTCGTCACAGTTTCCTGTATGGGAGGTGGTTGTAGTGGCACTTGCAGCCATGATTGTGGAGGTAGGGACATTTAGCGACAGTGGCACTCGGGGCAAATACAGAGCAGGGAATTGGGAGGGGCCAAAACAACATATTACAGTCTGATAAAAGTGACGGGGAGGGTGAAGCCTATGATTATGATTATGTGTTGCACAGGACCTGGGAACAGATCGGGGTGCAAATCTGCAGGATTACAATAAGCCATGAGTTAGGCACCACAGATCTATTACAGCACATGAAATGATATCACCAGATCCTGTGCGAAAATAGAACATTTTTCGCACAACAAGAGTGTCCTCCTTGTCCTTGTCTCCTTTGCGGGAACCAGGCCGCATGCACAACCAATACAGTGTCTTTGTCATTGGCATCATCAGTTACTGCTTGTCCTGCTCAGACTACTCCTCCTATTCTGCTCTGTCTTCAGCCACCAATAAGGGAATGTGTAGCTAGAAAACAACTCTACATTCCTAGCAATCTGATGGTGTGCAAGCTTAACTCCCACCTGGCTAAGTTGTAGGCGGTGCAGGGACTGTAATACCACTTAGTAGATCCAGCTGCCTTTAGGGAACTGATGATGTGTGCTCAGCCCACTGGAAGATACCTAGCTGCCATTATTTCTTAAAAAAAAGCCATCCCTGCCATGTGCTCTCAGAGAATGTGGCAGAGAACATGGGCTACTCCTTGCAATTGTTTGTCTGGCAAGTTGCAAACCAACATGGACACCAGCAGGAGATGATACACGAAGGGACAGTACATGTCTTTCACAGCCAACTGGGTCATTGTTTTTTGTGTCAGCGGAGAGGCAACAGCGTAGCATCGAGGCCGGGAACAATTGACACCTCCATGTTTGTGTCGGCCTGGCTCATATGCCTCTTCTATGGACATCCTCCTATCCTCAACAGAAGTAGGGTAGAGCTTCACTCCCATTTTCCCTCCCTCCTATCCAATGTGTGAAATGAAGCATTGCCTTACTGTAGAGCAGAGCAGACTCCTGCTTTGCTCAGCTGAAAGATATCTTGTAATGATGTGCTATTCAGAGCTTTCAAGTGAGCTGAGTGGGCTCAGGCCCACTGGCATAGTGCATCGGTAAGTGCTGTGCCAAGATGTATCAGCGATCTGTACACAGTGCTTGCTTGCGGCCCAATTCCACAGTACAGTGAAATCCATACACACTTGTCAGTGGTTTACAAATGTAGTGATTCTAAAGTGCTTAGAAGAGCTAAAGTTCAGCTATTTCTTTAGTAAAAAAGCAAAATCCATTAATGAAGTACATTCGAAAAATTATTTTTAGGACATTCCCAACATTTTTAAATAAAGTTGTTTAAAAGTTCAATGGAAAGTAAAAAAAAAAAAAAAAAGAGGTATGGCTCTTCAAAGGAGGGAGGAATTAGAAAAAAATGCGAACAGCAAATTTAGCCCAGTCCTTGAGGGGTTAAAAGGAATCTGTCACCCTGAATTTGGACCATTATCTACAGTAATACATGTAGTACTGCAGATAAGGAGTCCAGATCACTATTTTTTATATTTCTACTGCCCCTAGTTCCCCCTCTATCAGCACTCACAGCTGTGTTGAAATACATGAGGACTGTTGTGCATGTACCCATGAGTCCTCTCCATCATGTTAGAACAGCAATCCAGACTGGGTATTTCAGTGCAGGTTTGAGTGCTGACAGCGAAGAACAGGGTCAGCAGGAAAATATAAAATAGTGATGTGAACCCCTCATGTGAAGTGCTTCTCATTCATTATTGTAGATAATAGTCTGGATGACAGATTCCATTTAAGGACGCATTCACATGTGACTTTTTTATAAAAATTTCTGAAACTGTCCCTTTCATCTTATTACTGATTTTCAGTTGCATGAAAATACCCTAAGACTTGAAGTGCTTTAACTATGACAAGTGCTCAGGTTTTCATAAAGAGGTCCCATTTCTGTACACATCACTACAATACCATAAAATCTGCTTTCCCTTTGGGCTTCTTCACATGCAGCAGATTTTGTGGCAGAAAATTTCTGTAACAATCAGTTCCATGCATCTCAATTAGTCACGCAGAAATCCATGTGCTTGCCACCAAAATAACCGCATTCAAATTAATTTTAACTGATTTTAAATTAAAGGGTTTTTCTCACCAAGACAAGTCTTTAAATGTAACCCATCATCATGAAAATGTAGTCTGATCTGCAGGTAGCATGATGAAGAACATGAGGCGCAAAGCAGATTGATATATAGTGTATCAATCAATATACAGTAATAGATCAATATAGTTTTATGAGAAAAGATTTAGTATAACTTGTAATTAGTGATGAGCGAGCACTAAAATGCTCGGGTGCTCGTTATTCGAGTCAAACTTTTCCCGATGCTCGGGTGCTCATTTCGAATAACGAACCCCATTGAAGTCAATGGGAGACTCGAGCATTTTTTGCAGGGGACCAAGGCTGTGCCTACGGAAGGCTGGGTGAAAACCTGGAAACCTCAGAAAATGATGGAAACACCACGGAAATGGACAGGAAACAGCAGGGGCAGAATGCATGGATGCCTCTGAGGCTGCCTAATCCCACCATTACCCCAAATTCTCAGGCAACAGCCTGGTGGTTACCCTCATGGCAGTTGTGCTCACCCAGACAAAGAAAGGCGAGGCACATGCCCATCACATGTTAGGGAAGCACCCAACTAGGTGCAACAAAGGTCCATCACCGCCAATTTTCAGGGACACGGTAATGGTGACCCACTTAAAAATGCTGCCTGACAACCTGGCGGTGAACCCCTGATTGTCTGTCTTTCAATAAGATTGCAGTGTAAAGCATGGTGGTGAGCCTCAGTAATAAGATTGCAGTGTAAAGCATGGTGGTGAGCCTCAGTATGACTTTTTAGATGGAGAGTGCATGTGGTCACGTACTCCCTGGAACCCCATAGTCACCCCTTCTCTGATGTGCTACCCCAGAACATTCTCTGCCCCAATTCGCAAGACCTTTTGCAATCTCCGTGTGCTGACAGTAGGGATTTACCAGTGTTGTCTGAGGAGGTGGTGGACAATGGCGAGACACAGGTGTCGGGGGGGTGAGGTAGTTGTATGGGAAGCAAGTTACAGTGGGGACTCCTTGGGGGGACTTTCTCATGATGGGACAGATTCAACTTGGGTGGATCAGGCACAGATCAATTTTTTTTTTGTGTTTATTTAACTTTTATTTAGCACAAATAACCACAGATATATTTATTCGTTCTCTTCGCTGCGCAGACTGGCGTTGGGGTTCGTCACTTTGATGGCGAGCTGTGCCGCTCTCTCCACAATGGTCTTTCGGTTCTTTGAGGAGACGTTGAGGAGATCAGTGAAATTCAGTGAATGACGACGCAGGACCCCAACTTAAAAATATAGCATCAACCGGTACAGTCGTAAATTATGAGCTTGATCAAGTGTGGCATGTGTTCTTTGTGCACTTCTCAGTTTATTACCGTATATGGCAGCTATCCGGTAAAATAGTTTGGAGAGAGAGAAAGATAGGAAAAAGACGTAAATTGTTTGCAGAGAGGGCCTGTAGGTGGACCTCCGGAAAAAATGTTTGGAGAGAGGGCCTGTAGGTGGACCTCCGGAAAAATTGTTTGGAGAGAGGGCCTGTAGGTGGACCTCTGGAAAAATTGTTTGAAGAGAGGGCATGTAGGGGGCCCTCCTGAAAAATTGTGGTAAAAGAGTGCCAGTTGGACCTCTAAAAAATGGCTTTTTTTTGGTCAGCGTTAGGCAAAGACGACATGGAGGAGGAGGAGTAGAGAAGAGGAATCGGATACATAAGGAATCTTATTCTTTAGCTGCTTTCCCCCGGAGGAGATTTGAATTCCGGTGAAATCCAGGCTTTGTTCATTTTAATAAGCGTCAGCCTGTCAGCGCTGTCAGTTGACAGGCGTGTACGCTTATCGGTGATGACGCCACCAGCTGCACTGAATACCCGCTCTGACAACACGCTAGCGGCAGGGCAGGCCAGCACCTCCAAGGCGTACAGCGCCAGTTCAGGCCATGTGTCCAGCTTTGAAACCCAGTAGTTGTATGGAGCAGAGTGATCGCTACGGACGTTGGTATGGTCAGCTAGGTACTCCCTCACCATCTTTCTGTACAGCTCCCCCCTACTCTGCCTAGACTGGAGACAAGTGACAGTGTCTTGCTGGGGTGACATAAAACTGGCAAATGCCTTGGAGAGCGTTCCCCTGCCAGTGCTGGACAAGCTGCCTGCTTGGCTCCTCTCCCCCGCTACTTGGCCCACAGAACCATGCCCTCTGCCGCTAGCGGCGTCAGATGGGAAGGATTGTTTCAGCTTGTGCACCAGGGCCTGTTGATATCTATTCACTCTCATACTCCTTTCCTCTGCAGGGATGAGAGTGGAAAGGTTCTGCTTGTACCGTGGGTCCAGGAGAGTGAACACCCAGTAATCGGTGTTTGAAAAAATGCTTCTAACGCGAGGGTCACGGGATAGGCAGCCTAACATGAAGTCTGCCATGTGCTCCAGAGTCCAAACACGTAAGAATTCCCTCTCCTCACTGGCCTGACTCTCCATTTCCTCCTCCTCCTCCTCCTCCAAGTCCTCCTCTTCAGCCCATACACGCTCAAGAGTTAAGGTACCCTCTACTGTCTCGCCGACATTCTCCTACTCTTCCTCCTCATCCTCATCCCCCTCCTCCGATACGCGCTGAGAAACAGACCGGAGGGTGCTCTGGCTATCAAGCGACGTATCTTCCTCCACCGTTTCTTGTGACAAGCGCAAAGCATCCGACTTCATGCTGAGCAGTGAGTTTTTCAACAGGCAAAGCAGCGGGATGGTGAGGCTGATAATGGCGGCATCGCCGCTGACCATCTGTGTTGACTCCTCAAAGTTGCTCAACACCTGGCAGATATCAGACATCCACGTCCACTCCTCATTGTAGGCTTGAGGAATCTGACTGACCTGACTACCAGTTCTGGTGGAAGTTGACATCTGGCAATCTACAATCACTCTGCGCTGCTGGTAAACTCTGGATAACATGTTTAATGTCGAATTCCATCTTGTGGGCACGTCGCACAACAGTCGGTGAGCAGGCAGTTGTAGGCGGCGCTGCGCTACCCTGAGAGTGGCAGCATCTGTGGTCGACTTGCGGAAATGCGCACAGATGCGGCGCACCTTGGTGAGCAAATCAGACAGATTGGGGTATGTCTTGAGGAACCGCTGAACTATGAGATTGAACACGTGGGCCAGGCATGGCACATGTGTCAGTCTGCCGAGTTGCAGAGCCGCCACTAGGTTACGCCCGTTGTCACACACAACCATGCCTGGCTTGAGAGGAGGAGGAGGTGGAGGAGGAGGAGGGGTCGGAGGAGGAGGCATAGTACGTCTGAGAGACCGTGACCGAGGTAGGCCCCGCAATCCTCAGTGTGGGCAGTACATGAGCGGCCCCAGGGTCAGTCTCGGTCCCAGCCTCCACCAAGTTAACCCAATGTGCCGTCAGTGAGATATAGTGTCCCTGCCCGGCAGCACTTGTCCACGTGTCCGTGGTTAGGTGGACCTTCTCAGAAACAGCGTTGGTCAGGGCACGGATGATGTTCTCTGACACGTGCTGGTGTAGGGCTGGGACGGCACATCGGGAAAAATAGTGGCGGCTGGGGACCGAATACCGAGGGGCAGCCACCACCATGAGATTGCTAAAGGCCTCGGTCTCTACCAGCCTATAGGGCATCATCTCCAGGCTCAGCAATTTGGAGATGTGGACGTTGAGGGTTTGGGCATGTGGGTGGGTGGAACTGTATTTCCTCTTGCGCTGGGACACATTGGTGGACACTGTGGAGGATCGTGGAGGCGAAGGTGTGGTTTTCCGGCGGGAGGCGCTCATGCCGGGGTCCTGGGCAGGGGGTTGACTAGCAGAGGCAGCGAGTGACACAGGGGAAGGAGCAGTGGTGTGACCCGCAGGAGGTGGTGAACGGCCTTGGTTCCATTGAGTGGGGTGTTTAGCACTCATATGCCTGCACATGCTGGTGGTGGTTAGGCTAGTAGTGGTGGCACCCCTGCTGATCCTGGTGTGGCACAGGTTGCACACCACAGTCCGTTGGTCATCCTCACTTTCTTTAAAGAACCTCCAGACTTGCGAACATCTAGGCCTCGCCACGGGAGCTTCACTACGTGAAACAGTTGCTGCTGATGCACCAGCTCTGGCCCTGCTTCTCCCTCTGGCCACACCACTGCCTCTTCCAACCTGTTCTGGTGCAGCACTCGCCTCCGCCTCAGAAGCACTGTCTTCACTCGGCTTATCAACCCAGCTTGGGTCAGTCACCTCTTCATCCTCCGATTCCTCAGTCTGCTCCCCCCTTGGACTTCCTGCCCTGACAACAACTTCACCTCTGTCTGACAACCGTGTCTCCTCATCGTCTGACACCTCTTTACAAACTTCTTCCACTAACTCAACATTGTCATCATCATCATCACCCACAGACTGAGACAGTTGGAAAACTTGGGCATCGGGAACGAGGTCAGCAGCAACCTGAGAAGTGGTTTGTGACTCTGGGAAGGGTCCAGAAAACAGTTCCTGAGAGTATGCCGGATCGCATTCCAAATTTTCCTGGGAGGGGGCAGACTGGGGGGAAGGAGGTTGAGGTGGAGGAGCCAGAGGAGTGCTCCCTTGGGTAACGTGGGTGGACTGCGTGGAAGACTGACTGGTGTACAAATTACTTCAAGCATTGTCCGCAATCCACGACATCAGCTGTTCGCACTGTTGTGGTTTCAACAGTCCTCTACCACGTGTCCCTGTAAGTTGAGACATGAAGCTAGGGAGTGTAGCTCTGCTGCGTTCCCCTGCTCCCTCATCAGCAGCTACTGTCTCACCCTGCCCAGGACCACGGCCTCTGCCCCCTGCAGTAATTGAATGCCCACGCCCACGCCCTCGTCCTCGACCCTTAGCCCTGGGATTCAACATTTTCTGTATATAAGTGTATTATATAAAAAATAAATGGGCCTGCTGTACTGAAACCCACAAACTTGTTCAGTCTGGTTGAATTAAGTGACGTACAGAAAGTGTCACCTGGACAGAAAATACGGATTGTAGTAAGTGTACTGAACTGTGACACACAGAATGGTTCCACACTGCTGTGTGAAATGGATTTGTATCACTGAGCTAAAACAACAAAAAACTATTTTTTTTATATATTTTTTTTAGTTTTGTTTTTTTGGGAACGTGACGTGCAGAAACTATCATAGAGCTAACTGACACCCTGCTGACAGTGGCTATTTTGACTGCGACCCAGACAAATGTCGCACAGAGATTTTTGGGATCAAGCTATATGAGAGCAAAAGACCCGGTTGTATTAAGTGACGTACAGAAAGTGTCACCTGGACAGAAAATATGGATTGTAGTGAGTGTACTGAACTGTGACACATAGAATGGTTTTACGCAGCTGTGTGAAATGGATTTGTATCACTGAGCTAAAACAACAAAAAAACTATTTTTTTTTATATATTTTTTTTTTAGTTTTGTTTTTTTGGGAACGTGACGTGCAGAAACTATCGTAGAGCTAACTGACACCCTGCTGACGGTGGCTATTTTGACTGCGACCCAGACAAATGTCGCACAGAGATTTTTGGGATCAAGCTATATGAGAGCAAAATACCTGTTTGTATTAAGTGACGTACAGAAAATGTCACCTGGACGGAAAATACGGATTGTAGTGAGTGTACTGAACTGTGACACACAGAATGGTTCCACGTAGCTGTGTGAAATGGATTTCTATCACTGAGCTAAAACAACAAAAAAACTATTTTTTTTCTGTATATTTTTTTTTTAGTTTTGTTTTTTTTGGAACGTGACGTGCAGATACTATCGTAGAGCTAACTGACACCCTGCTGACGGTGGCCATTTTGACTGCGACCCAGACAAATGTCGCACAGAGATTTTTGGGATCAAGCTATATGAGAGCAAAAGACCCGGTTGTATTAAGTGACGTACAGAAAGTGTCACCTGGACAGAAAATACGGATTGTAGTGAGTGTACTGAACTGTGACACACAGAATGGTTCCACACAGCTGTGTGAAATGGATTTGTATCACTGAGCTAAAACAACAAAAAAACTATTTTTTTTATATTTTTTTTTTTAGTTTTGTTTTTTTGGGAACGTGACGTGCAGAAACTATCGTAGAGCTAACTGACACCCTGCTGACGGTGGCTATTTTGACTGCGACCCAGACAAATGTCGCAAGGAGATTTTTGGGATCAAGCTATATGAGAGCAAAAGACCTGGTTGTATTAAGTGACGTACAGAAAGTGTCACCTGGACAGAAAATACGGATTGGAGTGAGTGTACTGAACTGTGACAGACAGAATGGTTCCACACTGCTGTGTGAAATGGATTTGTATCACTGAGATATAACAATAAAAAAAAAGGGGTTATATATGGCGATAGCTGCACTACTAGTGCCAGCCAGCCAGCCAAGTCAGGAGACAAAAAAAAAATTTCTTGTAGCCCTTAGAAGGGCTGTTGGGTTCTTTGTGGGTGATTCCTGCCTAACAGAGAACTAAATGCAGGCCCTAACACTCTCCCTGAAACGCAGCAGCTCTATCCCTAACGACATCCAGACAGCATCTGAGCCGAGCACCGCGGCCAGTCACTAGTATATTCCAGGGTCACCTGATCAGGCCAGCCAACCCCTGCTATCGACATGTAAGGGCCCCACGTGATACTGGGTGTACCGCAGAGTCTTCTGGCTTGTGATTGGCTGCGTTTATAGGCGCCAAAAATGCACGATGCGGAAGTTGCCATTTCCTCGAGCATGGCGAGATACTCGTCTGAGCAGCGAGCACTTACGAGTACTGTAATACTCGAACGAGCACCAAGCTCGGACGAGTATGCTCGCTCATCTCTACTTGTAATTTATTCATTTATATCCATACTCATTCTGAGCTAAAGAGTCATGTGGGCGGTCCTACTCAGTGACTGACAACTTTCCCTGTCATTGATTAGGATCACCTACACAATTCCTTAGCTCACAATTTTGATGAATAAAATAAAAGTTTTACTGAATCTTTTACCAGAAAACTATATCTCAATCTGTTCCGCTCCTCCTGCTCTTTAACAAGCTGCAGATTACACTGCATTTTCATGGTGACAAATTCCCTTTTTATAAGAAATAAACCACCTGATTGCTACAGAATTAAAGAAGCCAGACTGTGTCTCGCCATGAATGACAAACCAGCCATACATTGAGGGGATGAGCCTGGGTGGAATCAGTCTTACCATTCTGGCTCATAGAGTGTCATCTCATGGAGAGAAACCATCCTTTATGACATCCATATGCCTTGATAGAACAGATAGACAAGGGTTGTCTTAATTCTTTCACTATATTCTAATATAGTGAAGAGAATCAATAACTTCCTAGAGTAAGAGAAAATATGTGTCTTACTTGTTCTCTTAGGAGAAGACACATGGGGTAACACTGCATATGTGGAACGGCAGGTGTGCTGTTCATTGGAACCACATGGCCGTTCCTCTGAACTGTTCTTATAGGATTCTTGTACGGGAATACGTTTAATACACATTTACTACACCGGGGGTTCTTTTATTTCTAAAGCAATGAGCAGGCAGCATTACCTACATATCCAACACATACGGTACCAAGACACCAACCCACATATTCAGATGACAATGCTAACAGCAAACTATTAGCAAGCAAATATATTAACAAGCTTTTGGTGCCAATAATTTAATTTACTAACATTCACTTATAGTATGGATAAAGAACATAATTTAACAAAGCAATTCCAAGGTACGGTGAACTTAGCCTTGAACATTCATTTTCCAGTTTGCTATGTGCATTTTTTCTTTTTTCCCACACACCCGTTTTGAAAAATCTTTTTAGATACCATTAATGCAGATTTAAAAAACAAATGATCTGGTGAGCAGTCAGATAGATACTGTAAAGGTGCTGTGTTTTTCAGAAGCGTGGAAACCCCCTTTAAAATGTTAGGTGTTACTGAGCCTGCTGGACCTACAGATTATTTTAAACAATAAATGACTATTCACTCAAGATGCTAAATGGAGAAGAAGGAGGATAGAAGATCTGTCAACAGCACATTGTTAGTGGTTTCTGGGCAGTAACTGTTCCTTTTTCTGCACCTTAACGTTAGTGAACGCAGCAAAAAGGTAACAAAGATTTATTACAGTGGTTAAGCTTCCCATTACATCAGTGCAGTAAAGTGCAAATCTGATTTAAATAGATCAAAGCTATTACTTAGGATGATATTTCTAAAACATCTAGGCATCAATCTTTTTCCTAAACATTCAAAATTACTCACAGAATGTAATTCAGTTAACAGATGAATATGATATATAGTATTTATCGTTCAATTAATCCTGGAAACCCCCAAAATTAATTTTGGCCACAGAAATAAAAATATCCAGCACAGATGTCCACTGATCAACACATGAAATCTATGGAAACTACAAATTACACAAATTGTAGCTTCATCGCCAAATCTAAAAATGAAGTTTTACACAAAATCAGCCAGGTAGAATCAATTCTCAGTTAGACCCATGGCCAAAAAGTTGGTGAGGTGCCCTTACCCATTGAGGTCGAGTCTACATTCTGCATACTTTTTCACAGCATATGGTCTTCCTGACTAACCCACAGCCAATCTATATGGTATATAGTTACATTGCTGATAAGATTGAAAAAGACACCAGTCCAACTTATAATCCTATCACGTTAGTACAGGGGAAGTCAAAAACCTCTTTGAGGCAGATGCCACATATGGCAGTTAGAATAAATCCCTGGATCAATCAATCCCATATCCCAAGCTAGTACACATACAGTAATTTGTGGTCTTGTTACACTTAATTAACCATCACATCATCTGTGAAAGTGAAATCTTCTGTCCTCTGGATGTAAATGATGCTCCCTTGTCATAGTTACAGGCCAAGGTATAAAAAGATCATGGGTAAAATCTCAGTTCTGTACATTCATGTTTGAACATAGCAATTATATTGTCCCCCTCAGCCATTTTTATTCCAAACTAAATACCTAAATGATAACTTGTCTTAGTACTGCAATCCACCAATTTCCATGAAGGAGCTCTCTGTGATTTCTACACTTATGGCCTATCTTTATAATAGATCATCAATATCAGGTCAGTGTGGGTCCGACACCAGGCATCCTGACTGATCAGCTGTTCTGCACTCAATTACTTATGTATTTGTATAGGTTAATCATGTTCCCAGAGGTCTCTTCTCAGGACTAAATAAATCTTTCAATCTTTCCTTGTACCTAAGACATTCCATGCCCCTTATCAGCTCAGGACATCATTTATATGGCCTGGTGGCCAGAACTATGTTCCAGATAAGGTTGCACCAATGCTTTGTAAATTGGTAATATTACATCCCTGTCCTGTGAGTACAAATCTCTTTTAATGTATGATAATATCCAACTAGCCTTGGAAGCAGCTGATTGACATGCCCTTATTTAGTCTATGATCTCAACTCAAATACACTGAACTCCTTCTCTACAAATGACTCTCACAGTATTACTCTCCCTACAACATAAGATACATGTAAATTATTTGTATCCAGATGCATAACTTTACATTTTTACACACTGAGTCGTATTTGCCAAGTGGATGTCAAAACACTCCAAGTCATCTATCACAAGCCCCAGAGGAGCAGGGAAAAGGATGGGAGTGGTAGTAGCTCTGGCTGCAATAATTAATCACAGTGGCAATCCTCACACCTATGCTCCCAAGAGCAATGATAGGAGGGCACCCTTTATTCACTTTGAGCACAACCTGATGTTAGAGCTCCTGCCTGATGGTAGATGGGGTGCCTTTGGTGTTGTGGGTTTGGTGTGGGTGCAAGGCAGGAGGCATACATTAGATGCTGTGGTAGATGAATGGTGCTGGAGTCAGTAATCAGGCCAGTTGTAGAAAATAAACAAGTGTCTCTTTACTAAAGTGAAAGGGTTGTTAACCCTGATCCATATGGAGATTTGCTGGTACATTAAAAGGCATTAACATATTAAATATTCTAACATAACTTGGACAGTTTACAAGTGTTTGGGGTACTAGACATCTTCCATAGATTGCACCATACTACATAGCTTGGTGTCATCTGCAAAAATATATATATATATATATATATAATGAATACCAATGTAGCTAGAAGTGTCACTCTTTCCACTGTGTAGTGGTTGGGGCAGGTTGCCGCAGTTCAGCTCCCATTCAATATCTATAACATGGAGAACTCCTTTAATTGTTTATGAGGGACAGTGTAAATGTCTTTGCAAAGTCCAAGAAGACTATATACACAGCTACCTCTATCCAGGCTTCAATTCACCTCTTCATAAAAACAAATCAGGTTAGGCTATTTTCATAAGTAAGTCGGTCCTGTCCAGCAAGTTGTTCTGGCATAGAATGTCGGGAATCGGCAGAATCTCTGCTGGACCCATTATAGTCAATCTGGTCCAGCGGGCAAGCGGCAGTATCCAGCAGTGCCTTAGCCTGACAACTGGCTATCACTTATGATATTATTTACTGTACAATCTCCTGTATATAGTCCCTTATTAAGAGCCCCTCAAGCTATTTTTCTATAATGCAGGTTCAACTTACTGGTCTATAATTACCTGGGAAAATCCTAAAGTCCTCTTTTTAAAATAGGCACCAAATATACTTTGCACCAATGATTGGAACTATAGGAAACTCAAGTAAAACTCTAAAAACTATGAACAGGGGCACAGCAATGACTCAACTAAGCTCTTTAAGCACTCTTGTGTGTAATCCATCTGGACCTGGTGCCTTGTTTTCATTTACTTTATTTAGCTTAGCTTGGACCATTTCCACATTCAGCCATTTGAGTATATTACTAGATGTACTATCAGCCCTAACACCACTTTACATCAGCTCTCTTTATTTCATTTGTATATGCACAGCTAAAAAAACATTTAGTAACTGTGCCTTTCCCTGATCCCTAGTGATCATGTCCGCGTTACTACTATTTAAGGATCTTACCTGCTCTGACTGTGGGTTTTATAGCATGTTGTTTCCTTCAGGCAAATGCTTCCTTTATTTGGCCACCTACAATTAATTTTTGAATTGTAGCTGAATGTATTTTTTACAGATTTTATTAAGTTCTTCGTAATTTTTCCAAGGCTACACTTGACACCTCAGATTTCTTTTAAAATTTGTAGTTTTTTATTGCCCTTTTAACAGATGGTATAAGCAATGTGAGGGGTTTTAGTCCTTTCTGCATGTTAGAGATAGATCATAAGACAGGTAGTCTAAAGCTCAGCCAAATGTATCACAGTAGCTCTTGCTGGTGCATAGCTAGGCAATGTTGTCTAACTTTATTCTACCTCTTGGTTCACTTTCTATGTGACAAAATTTAGTCATAAAATGGTACATCTTGAGCCACACTACTTTCCAGCCACACCAATTTACTGCTATTCTTTGCCCCACTCATTTGGTGAGACACAGTGGTTTATTCTGTTTGACTAGTTCCTTGATAAATATGTCTACAATGAGATGCACTAAGTTGTGCAAAAAAATGTGCCAAATGGTGGTGTAATTTACACCAGAACTCAGGGGCAGATGTGTGGTTCTATATTTTCACTAGACAGATGCAGTTGTGTGTAATTTGTGAAGCTTCATGAAGTGTAGTTCAACATCATCAACACCATAAAGTAGTTCTATCAGAAAAGAAGACGATTTTTTTTGCTCTTCCATTCTTTGGCAAAGTCTATTGGAGCTTTTTCTTGCATACATCGGTTCTCATGCCTCTGCATTCAATAAGCACCTTTTGCTTTTTGTCTTACAACCCTGTAAATCTCAGGCAGCTGCTGTTTGTAAACTGAATGCATTACACTTTGAAGTTAGAGCTGGACCAATCAAATTGTTCTCTGTAAGCCAAGTTCATGCCAGTAGAACTATTTGGAATCATGGGTAAATGTCTCCACCCGCTACAACTTCACTGATCAATGTTAAAAGATTCTAGCGGTAGGGAATATTTACAGACTAACTGACTACAAGGTTTATGCTTTTCAGTTAATTATTAAAAAACACTAAGTATAATAAAACCTTGATAACATTTCATTTCTCCATTCTTATAGTTGAGCTCCATATTGCCACTTTAATTATACCATCCTTCTAATTGAAACCCACAAGTTACGTTTCTGTTAAGTTATCATAACTTTAACACAAATAACTCATGTGTATCTATCAGGGAGATATTTCTCAGGTAATGAGAATATAATCCATTGTTATATGGAATGGGAAGCCAAAAAAGTTAAGAAAAGGAGATTTTCTATCTCAAGCTGGAAAATGTATAAAACTACATGAAAAAAATAAATCTTCTAACAACTGTACAAGGTTGACCACCAAACATTTCACCATCAGATAAACAATATTTTATGTATAGATATCTTTATTACAATAGTTCCCAATGTTATTACCCGAGAAAAGTGTTTTCTGTTCTGAGCAAAATTTGTTGACTGCTTTGAAGGACCATTGCCAAGCATCTTTGAGCAGAACTGAAATCATTTTGCCATCTCTGCTATAAATCACAGCCCTGTTACATTTAAAATCGCAAAACTTTGGAATATATCTTATTAGGGAAAGTGGTATCTTTCTTACCTTCTAGCAACCTAAAGTTCCTTTTCCATCATTTAGATTCTGTGTAAATGTTCTGAAATCTCCTATTGCCAAAAAAATCCATCTAGTGTAAAACATTAAACAGAAGTCAGGAGAGAATTGGGTGAAAAATATTTTCTCAGTGTTTCAGTAAAAGAGAGGGAGAGAATATCAGAATAATACCAGAGTGCAGAACACAAAGCCCTTACATCACAGTAGGATGGAGCCAACACACATAGGCTAAAGTACCAGTATTTCCTGTACAGCAGCTTCTACTGGGTCAATAAACAATAGGAGAGGAGGCATTACCACATTTTATTGACAGAAAAGTCCTGGAAATGAAGTCAGATCATTTGAAAACTGAGGAATGGGATACATAAACACAATGGAGCACAAAACAACCATGAGCTTTTCATAATCGAATTGAGCAGGGCCCCAATTTAAGTCTTGCTATTGGACCCCATGGTTACAGCATAGTGTGCTGACAGATCCTCTTTAATGATAGCCAATAGAGTGAGAGTTAAGATGCATTTACGTTAGGAATTGTCAGGCTGTTTATTGGGAATGAACATTAGTATGAACTAACGAGCGAAAATCTGTCTGGGTAAAATGCTCATTCATTGGGTGCAATCACTGTTAATGCAGTACATTAAATAATCATTTCTGGGCAGCAGATCATTTTTCCCACAGAAGAAATGAATCTGTATGAGAATAAGTGATTGCGGCCATTTGTCGTCTCCATACAGTGGAGGTGATCGCAGCACATAAATGCAGCTCTTACCTCCATTGAAGAGCAGATAGGTATCGTGAAGGAACAGTTACTTCCTGACAATTACCTGCTCAGTTGGCACATGTAAAGGCACATTTAGAGGCCAATTATCAGGAATTTTTATACTGATAATTTGCTCTGTGAAAGGGTACCACTAATCATATAACAAATTAGCTAAATGCATGTTTTTCGGGTGATCATATCTTTCATTCTGCATATAAAATTGTTGTTTGTAAGCAGCACATATCCCTGTGTGCTGCCAAGAACATGCAAAGAGAAAGGGGGATGAACAATCGTAATAATTTTCATTCATTGTATTAATTATCATCAAGTTGACTTGTTAATGGGTGCTAGTTTTTGGCCCCACATTAGCCCATGAAGTGGACATTAAATGAGTTTTCCGAGATTTTAATACTTATGACCTGTCCTCTGAATAGGTCATCAGTATCAGATCGGTAGGGGTCAGACACCCGGGACCCCTGCCGATCAGCTGTTTGAGAAGGCACCAGCACTCCTGTGAGCCCCTCGGCCTTCTCCCAGCTTTTCCTAGGCCAGTGTTGACACTTTCATCTGTCATGCGGCCTACAGGTAGGTGCATCTCAGCCCCGAAGATGCCAAGCACAGCCGCTATACATTTTATGGTGCTGTGCTTGGTAAGCTGCAAGAAGTCAGATACTGATGACTAGAGATGAGCGAACATGCTCGTCCGAGCTTGGTGCTCGTTCAAGTATTAGGGTATTCGCATATCGCGATCCTCGAGGAAATGGCAACTTCCTCTTCCTGCATGTTAGCCGCCTTTTTTCAGCCAATCAACATGCAGGAGAGTCTTTGGTACCTCCTAGCATCACGTGGGGCCCCTACAAGTCGATAGCAGGGATTGGCTGGCCAGATCAGATGACCTGGGAATATAAGAATCTGGTCCCGCGCTGCTCGCGTCATACGCCGTCTGCATGAGATTAGGGATAGAGCTGCTGTCTGTCAGGGAGAGTGTTAGAGCCTGAATTTAGATGTTGGTTAGGCAGGAATCACCCACAAAGAACCCAACAGCCCTTCTAAGGGCTACAAGCACCTTTTTTTTTGGTCTCCTCCTGGCTGCTGGCTGGGACTTGTAGTGCAGCTACCGCCATCTTGGCTGCACACTGTACACAGTGACTGGTGGCAGAAGGGACAGCACGTGGTCCACACAGACCCAAAAGAAATTGCCCAAAGTCCTCTCAGTACTCAGTACGTGGATGGCGGACAATGCGTCCAGTAATTTATCCACCACCCAGTCTTCCACGCAGTCCACCCACGCTAGCCAAGGGAGTAAACCTCTGTCTCCTCCAGCTCAACCTCCTTCCCCCCAGCCTGCCCCCCCCACAGAAAGTATGGATTCAGATCTGGCATACTCACAGGAACTCTTTTCAGGACCTAACCCAGAGACACAAACCACTGCTCAACAGCAACCTGAGCAGTTGCTCTGTCCCGATGCCCAAAATTTAGCACTTTCACAATCTGTGGGTGATGAGAGTGTGGACTTAGTGCAAGTAGTGCGTGAAGAGGTGTCGGATGATGATGAGACACAGTTGTCAGACAGTGACGTTGTTGTCAGGGCAGTAAGTCCGAGGGGGGAGCAGAGTGAGGAATCGGAGGAAGAGCTGGTGGATGATGAGGTGACTGACCCGAGCTGGGTTGGTAATCCAACTCAAGACAGTGCTTCTGAGGGGGAGGCAAGTGCAGCACCAGAACAGGTTGGAAGAGGCAGTGGGGTGGCCAGAGGGAGAAGCAGGGCCAGAGCAGGTAGATCAGCAACTGTTTCGCGGAGTCAAGCTCCCGTGCCGAGGCCTAGATGTTCGCAAGTCTGGAGGTTTTTTAAAGAAAGTGAGGATGACCGACGGACTGTAGTGTGCAACCTGTGCCACACCAGGATCAGCCGGGGAGCCACCACTATCAGCCTAACCACTACCAGCATGCGCAGGCATATGAGTGCTAAAAACCCGACTCAGTGGAACCAAGGCTGTTCACCTCCTGCGGGTCACACCACTGCCCCTTCCCCTGTGTGACATGCTGGCTCGGCGAGTCAACCCCCCGCCCAGGACCCCGGCACGAGCGCCTCCCGCCCTACAACCACCCCTTCACCTCCACGATCCTCCACAACCTCCACCAATGTGCCCCAGAGCAGCGTTCAGCTGTCTTTGCAGCAGACATTTGAGGGCAAGCGCAAATATAATTCCAGCCACCCACATGCACAAGTCCTAAACGTCCACATCTCTAAATTGTTGAGCCTAGAGATGCTGCCCTATAGACTGGTAGAGACTGAGGCTTTCTGCAACCTGATGGTGGTGGCTGTCCCTCGGTACTTGGTCCCCAGCCGCCACTATTTTTCCCGATGTGCCGTCCAAGCCCTACTCTAGCACGTGTCACAGAACATCATCCGTGCCCTGACCAACGCGGTTACTGAGAAGGTCCACCTAACCACGGACACGTGTACAAGTGCTGCCGGGCAGGGACACTATATCTCACTGACGGCACATTGGGTTAACTTGGTGGAGGCTGGGACCGAGTCTGACCCTGGGGCCGCTCATGTGCTGCCCACACCGAGGATTGCGGGGCCTGCCTCGGTCACAGTTTCTCAGGCTTATTATGCCTCTTCCTCCAACCCCTCCTCCTCTCAATTACCATACATGAGCACGGCGCCTTCAGTCAGTAGCTCCAGGTGCAGCTGCACTGCTGTGGGTAAGCGCCAACAGGCGGTGCTGAAACTGCTGAGCTTAGGTGACAAGAGGCACACCACCCAAGAGCGGTTACAGGGCATCACGGCGCAGACCGATCTTTGGCTGGCGCCGCTGAACCTCAAACCAGGCATGGTTGTGTGTGACAACGGGCGTAACCTGGTGGAGGCTCTGCATCTTGGCAGGCTCACACATGTGCCATGCCTGGCCCACGTGTTCAATCTTGTGGTTCAGCGGTTCCTCAAGACCTACCCCAATTTGTCTGATTTGTTACCAAGGTGCGATGCATCTGTGCGCATTTCCGTAAGTCAACCACAGATGCTGCTACCATCAGGGCAGTGCAACGGCGCTTACAACTGCCAGCTCACCGACTGTTGTGCGACGTGCCCACAAGATGGAATTCTACATCTTCCACGAGAACTGGTAGTCATGTTAGTCAGGTTCCTCAAGTCTACAATGAGGAGTGGACGTGGATGTCTGATATCTGTCAGGTGTTAAGCCACTTTGATGTGTCAACGCAGATGGTCAGCGGCGATGCCGCCATTATCAGCGTCACCATCCCGCTGCTGTGTCTACTGAAAAAGTCACTGCTCAGCATGAAGTCAGAGGCTTTGCGCTTGTCACAGGAGATGGGGAAGAAGATACGTTGCTTGATAGCCAGAGCACCCTCAGGTCTGTTTCTCAGCGCGTATTGGAGGAGGAGGATGAGGAGGAAGAGGAGGAGACTGTTGGCGAGACTGAAGTGGGTACCTATACTCATTCCTTTTTATCTGTTGAGCGTGTGTGGACTGAAGAGGAGGAGTTGGAGGAAGAGGAGGAAATGGAGAGTCACCCTACTGAGGAAAGGGAATTCTTGCATGTTGGGACTCTTGCGCACATGGCTGACTTCATGTTAGGCTGCCTTTCCCGTGACCCTCGCGTTAGAAGCATTTTTGACAACACCGATTACTGGGTGTTGTCAAAACAAGCCGAACTTTTCCACTCTCATTCCTGTAGAGGAGAGGAGTATGAGAGTGAATCAATATCAACAGGCCCTGGTGCACAAGCTGAAACTATCCTTCCCATCTGACACCACTAGCGGCAGATGATGTGGTTCTGTGGGCCATCTAGCGGGGGAGAGGAGGGGAGCAGGCAGCTTGTCAAGCACTGGCAGGGGAACACTCTCCAAGGCCTTTGCTAGTTTTATGTCACCCTAGTAAGACTATGTCACCCGTCCCCAGTCTAGGCAGAGTAGGGGGGAGCTGTTCAGAAAGATGGTGAGGGAATACATAGCTGACCATACCAGCGTCCTGCGTGATCACTCTGCTCCATACAACTACTGGGTTGCAAAGCTGGACACGTGAGCCTGACGCTTATTAAAATGAATAAAGCCTGGATTTCACCGGAATTCAAATCTTCACCGGGGGAAAGCAGCTCAACATGAACATTGTTTATGTATTCAATTCCTCTCCACTCCTCCCCTCCTCCTTCTTTTCGTACACAAACGCTGAGCCAACAGGCAATTTTTCAGAGGGCCTGCTGGCTCTATTTTCAAACAATGTTTACAGAGGGCTACCTACAGGCCCTCTCTCCAATCAATTTTTTTACGAGCGTCAACTACAGACACTTAAAAACAATTTTTTAGGAGGGTCAACTACAGACACTCAAAAACAATTTTTTAGGAGAGTCAACTTCAAACACTTTAAAACAATTTTTTGGGAGGCTCACCTACAGCCATTTGACTGCAATCTCAGTCTGACCAAGGCATTGGTGGTGTCACTGCCATGCTGTGTCAGGGTTAATTTTTGGGTGGTTCACCTGCTACCTCAGTCTAACTTGGTCACTCTGGGTTCACCGCCATGCTGTGTCTGGGTAAAATATTATGTGCTTCACCTGCTACCTCAGTCTCACTTGGTCACTCTTGGTTCACTGCCATTCTGTGTCAGGGTAAAATGTTATGTGCTTCACCTGCTACATCAGTCTAACTTGGTCACTCTGGGTTCACCGCCATGCTGTGTCAGGGTAAAATTTTATGTGCTTCACCTGCTACATCAGTCTAACTTGGTCACTCTGGGTTCACCGCCATGCTGTGTCAGGGTAAAATTTTATGTGCTTCACCTGCTACATCAGTCTAACTTGGTCACTCTGGGTTCACCGCCATGCTGTGTCAGGGTAAAATTTAATGTGCTTCACCTGCTACCTCAGTCTCACTTGGTAACTCTGTTGTCACCGCCATGCTGTGTCAGGGTAAAATTTTATGTGCTTCACCTGCTACCTCAACTAACTCGGTCACTTGTTGGTGTCAACACTAGAGTGTGGCTACTATACTGCACACAACAGAATTGTTCACTGCACTGTAGTATATTATATATAACTGAGAGAAGAAAAGGAATTTTTAGACTGCGGCTAATTTACCGCAAAGCACTCCATTTTTCACTGGACTGTAGTACATATAACTGAGAAAAAACATAGTCTTTAAATGGCGGCTATTTTACCGCAAACCACTCCATTTTTCACTGGACTGTAGTACATATAACTGAGAAAAAACGTATTCCCTAGACTGACACTATTGTACAGCACACTAAATAATTGTTCACTGCACTGTAGGATATATAACTGAGAGAAAAAACGTATTCCCTAGACTGACGCTACTGTACAGCACACTAAATATTTGTTCACTGGACTGTAGGATATATAACTGAGAGAAAAAACGTATTCCCTAGACTTACGCTACAGTAAAGCACACTAAATAATTGTTCACTGGACTGTAGTATATATAACTGAGAGAAAAAACGTATTCCCTAGACTGACGCTACTATACAGTACACTACATAATTGTTCACTGGACTGGAGTACATATAACTGAGAAAAAACGTATTCCCTAGACTGACGCTACTGTACAGTACACTACATAATTGATCACTGGACTGTAGTGTATAGAAATGATAGAAAAAATGTATTCCCTAGACTGCACTACAGATCCCAGCAAGCCAAGGTACAGCAGCAGCACCAGCAGCAGCAAAAATGACTACTGAGAGGACATTGGGCAATTTCTTTTGGGTCTGTGTGGACCATGTGCTGTGCCTTCTACCACCAGTCGCAGCCAAGATGGCGGTAGCTGCACTTCAAGTCCCAGCCAGCAGCCGAGAGGAGGCCAAAAAAAAAGGTCGTTGTTGCCCTTAGAAGGACCGTTAGGTTCTTTGTGGGTGATTCCTGCCTAACCAAAATCTAAATTGAGGCCGTAACAGTGTGCAGCCAAGATGGCGGTCGCTGCACTACAAGTCCCAGCCAGCAGCCAGGAGGAGGCCAAAAAAAAGGTTGTTGTAGCCCTTAGAAGGACCGTTGGGTTCTTTGTGGATGATTCCTGCCTAACCACATTCTAATTTCACTCCCTAACAGTGTGCAGCCAAGATGGCGGTTGCTGCACTACAAGTCCCAGTCAGCAGCCAGGAGGAGACCAAAAAAAAAAGGTGCTTGTAGCCCTTAGAAGGGCTGTTGGGTTCTTTGTGGGTGATTTCTGCCTAACCAAAATCTAAATTCAGGCCCTAACACTCTCCCTGACAAACAGCAGCTCTATCCCTAATCTCATGCAGGCGGCGTCTGACGTTCACCGCCATTCCGTGTCAGGGTAAAATTTTAAGTGCTTTACCTGCTACCTCAGTCTCACTTGGTCACTCTGGGTTCACCGCCATGCTGTGTCAGGGTAAATTTTTGGGTGGTTCACCTGCTACCTCAATCTAACTTGGTCACTTGTTGGTGTCACCACGCTGTCACCGCGCTGTGTCAGGCTTATGCCTGCGTCGTGGGGCGGGGGATAGGACAGCAGTGTCAGCATGGGCAGTGGTGTCACCCACAGGCGGTGATGGACCTTCGTTGCACCTAGTTGGGTGCTTTACTAACATGTGATGGGCATGTGCCTTGCCCATCTTGGTCTGGGTCAGCACAATTGTCTTGAGGGTCACCACCAGGCTGTTGCCCAGAATTTGGCATAATGGTACAATTAGGCAGCCTCAGAGGCATCCATGCATGCTGCCCCTGCTGTTTCCTGTCCATTTCCGTGGTGTTTCCATCATTTTCAAAGATTTCCAGGTTTTCACGCAACCTTCCCTATGCAGAGCTCTGGTCCCTTGCAAAAAATGCTCGAGTCTCCCATTGACTTCAATGGGGTTCGTTATTCGAAACGAGCACCCGAGCATCAGGAAAAATTCGACTCAAATAACAAAAGCACCCGAGCATTTTAGTGCTCGCTCATCTCTACTGATGACCTATCCAGAGGATACTGATGACCTATCCAGAGGATACTGATGACCTAGCCAGAGGATGGGTCATCGGTATTAAAATCTCGGAAAACCCTTTTAATGTAATTTTTATCTATCTATCTATCTATCTATCTATCTATCTATCTATCTATCTATCTATCTATCTATCTATCTATCTAATCTATGTACTTGAAATGACGATGACATGTGTCTTACAAACTGTGTTTAGTATTGATTGCATGCCATTTCAGAGAAATCTTTTAAATGCAAACTTCCGGCTTTGCATTTTTAATAGGGTCTTTTTATTCTACTGAAGGACTTGACGTATGATCTGTGAGAGACTTTCCTGGAAGCACCAGCTGTTGTAAGTATGAATGTGCATTTCCCAATCACAACTGGGAATAATGTCCAAAAGAAACATGAGGTGAAACAGAGAGGATGACTCTTTTTCTGAGCAATTTATATCTCCCTCACATATTCTGACACTTTTGTGGTATCTGATTTTCTCACAGCAATCTGCTGCAGTGTCATTTCTCCATGGCCTCCAGGCATTGTGTCAAGGTGTTAATGACAGTAGGTTTGGAATGTGCTAATTCTCATTATCATGTGTTTATTGGGAGGAGGAGAAGGAGAGAATTAAACTGATTTTTATTGCACACAATTTGAGAACATAGGTGTAATGTGGGAATTCTAACAAGCAGGAGGAGAAGGCCGTAGTGCACACTGGTGAAATCCCTTCAGCTTCATGCAAGAGAGTCAGTCCGTTATGTGACAATGCAGGAAAACAGCATTATGATATCATAATGGCTGTGACACTGTTTACAGATGACTGACATAATGTTGTGTTAGCATTACAATATTGAGACCAGACTTTACACTGAAAGAAAATGCATCTACAATCCTGTATCCACAGATAATGCAGGATGATCAAAAACAGATATAAATGGACAAGGCTAGTCAAAGAAAAAATTTCAGTTTTGTAGTGGACTTTGGCCTCTCTCCATGCTTCAACTATTGTTAACATACACATTGATAGTGATAATTGTTAAAGGGGCTGTACCAAGGTTTAATCTTTCCCTATCCATATTATAGGAGATAAGTGTCTGATCAGTGGGGCTGCTGCCGATCACAAGAATGAGGATCCCGTCCACCATATAAGTATAACTACGGTCAAGAATGGGCATTCATCTCTATGGGACTGCTAGAGATAGCTAAGTGCTGTTCTCTGCCATTTTTGGCAATCCCATAGAGATTATTGGAGTGGCCAATATTGACTGTGATATTTATGTGTTTTAAAGGGAGGGGGCTTCTCAACCATCCGGTTGCTGTTGTCTTTGCATGGCAGCGAGGTGCCTAATGAATAGTAGTGAACTGTATGCCTATCAGGCTGTATCTCTCTGATGCAGCCTTATAGTGCCTGTCAGCATAGTATTGACAGTATAATACACTGTATTGCTTAAGCAGTACAGTGTATTGTACAAGCGATCAGATGATTGTCCTGCACTACACAATTATCATGTAACTTATTCTGCATTTACACCCCCCACCCAGAAAGAGTTAATAAAAGTTCATCAGTAAGTTATATGCACCCCAAAATGGTGCCATTAAAAAATACAACATGTCCTTTAAAAACAAGCCCTCATATGTAGGGATGAGCGAACTTGTGTTTAACAAGTTCGAATTTGGGGTATGGGTTTTATTACAATTCCATTATGAATTCCATTACCACAGGCAATAACAGAATTCTATGACGGAATACATAACGGAATGTCTTTGAGAGGACAGACGGATCCATTATGCGACCCATAGACTTCTATTATGATGAAATGCAAAATGGAATGCCTCTTGAAGGCATGCCATTATGGCCCATGGTAACGGAATATTCCATAATGGAATTGTAATAAAACCCAAACCCCGAATTCGAACTTGTAAAAGAAACGTTCACTCATCCCTACTCATATAGCTATATTGACCAAAAACCAAAAAGGTTATAGCTCTTGGAATCCAAAGATAAGAAATAAAAAAATTGGTCACTAAGGCCCAAAACAGGCTGGTCAGTAAGGGGTTAACAATATGATCGCTATGATTGCCACAGATTTGCAGCATGGATTCCATAACACTAAATCCCCTGCATTATAGTAAAGTAAATGTCAATGAGGGAACTCACTTTAGGTAAAGCCAACTGTTTTTGGGGTTTTCTGAAGTCCGACCTGTGATGATTTGAGGATTTTCAGAAATCTTACCTGTGGTGATGGAATTTTCTAGTGGATCCATTTGACAACAAATTGTACGCTACAATACCATAAGAGAAAGCACTTGGTTGATTACCTGCTTGGATGAAAGACGTTGTGAGACATTGATTGTTTTAGTGGATGTTGGGAAGTAAGAGTTTTTAATTTTTCCTGCAGCAATCAGCTGATTACCTGGATGGTGTCATTTTAAAATTAGGTTGTCTTGATGACACAACTAGTTCAATGTTAATAAAACCCAAATAATACACATGATATTGTCAAGCTGATCACTCAAACAAAAGACAAGACATTCTGGGTAGAAAACCTGTTCATATGTTTACCAGACGTCAAATGAACTCAACAACTTTACCTTTGGTGACCCTATGCTTATAAATTAAGTTTTTTTTTTCATAAACAACAAGAAAGCTGCAGAATTCTAATTCCCTCCCATTGACTTGTGTCTTTAAATGTAGCCTGCTATTTTCAGATTATAATGCCAATTTTGCAAAGTATCAAAAAATAAACCTTGTTGTAAGTGGAACATTGTAGGCTAAACCAGATATGTTTTGTCTGTCTGTTATCCGTGCACCTTAGTGATAGGAATATTACCTCTACACTTTGGAGTGTGATCTGTTTGTTTACAGTGCTCGGTGAATTGGGCGTTTACACCTTGCCAGACAGGACATGTCACTGTGCATGAGAACAATGACTTGCATGTGGTTTCTGTGAATGCTTGCATTCTACACAGAAAGCGATATGTTACACAGAACCCCTTCTCTTCTGAGTGATGTCATGATGCTGAGGCAGAGCTCTTGTCAGCTACACAATAAACAGGTTTACTTGTAAAGAGTTATATTCCACCATCATCTATAATCCAGAGTCCACATTCTGCCACTATGTGTAGCTTTATGAGTTTTATATTCCAACAACTACTGTTTCCACTTTCTACAGATATGTACCTTTCTAGACTTAAAAGGGTCTTCTGAGATGAGAAAAAAATGGAAAAATTGAGGAATTGAGGAAATGTCATAAACAGCAAAAAAAAAAAAAAAAAACGAAAAACAAAACAATACTCACCTGTTCCATCAACTCATCACTACAGTGCCACCACTGTGATGGTTTCTGCTGCCTGTGTTTGTTGATTTTCCTGCAGCAGTGATATGTAGTACATGATCACTGCAGCCAGTTACACAAGTACCACACAAGTCCACTGAGGCCAGTGATTGGTCTCAACAGTCACATCAGCTTATGATGCATCACTGCTGCAAGCAAAACTAAAGTAGGCACAGACCACTGGATTGACTGTGCTTGATTGACTGGAGATTAGCTGAGTGAGTAACGGTTCTAGCTTATTGTATGGCATTTCCTCTCTCTCACCATTCTTTCTGATCTTTGTACTGGAGTGGTAGAGGATTTATGACTCGAGTAATGTTTCTTTTGTTGTTTTTTATGGCATTTCCTCCCTTTGGACAACATTTTTTCCAATCTTGGAAAACCCCTATAACTTTATTTAGTTCATATTTAGAAACTAATGCATGAATATATTTTCTACTAGGAAAAATCTGATTAATAACACATTCTGATATGAGGAATCACCTGGCCTAATGGCCACCAAGATTCTTCTCCTCTTTTATCTCAACTGCCTATCTCAGAGTACCCAGGATCTCAGCCCAAGGCATAATGAATAATTTGTCTACCTGTTACCACTGCGTTAACCATACTTTAGCAAACTAAGGTTTAGAACCACATTAAAACTCTATATGGCATCCCTTTTGGGAATGTTTTTGTCCTAGGTGCTTGTCACATCTAGAAAAAGGCACATGTCTATTGAAAGAAGACCCCACCATACTAGAACCTGCCTTTTCTGGACACCAAAGGGGTGCATTTTCTTTCAAGAGGCCATAGATTAGGCTCTTTGACCACTCGCTACCTATCTAGAGACATCTAATTGTCTGGTAGGGTGCAAAGTATCCAGAAGAGGCAGTTAAAAATAATAAAAAAAATATACTGTTTTAGGTTTAACCGGACTATTTAATTAGTTAAATGGGATTGCAGCTCTTTGGTAATTCTTATTTCCTCATGCTTATGCTATAATGGTGGAGGAATATCATTCAATAAAAATAAATTCCCATATTATAGACTGCTATGTGGATATATATATATATAAATTAATATAGGTTTTTCTGCCACCATCCCCGAGATGACCGCAGTCAGGCTCAGGGTTGGTATAAAAAAAGTAAAGGACCCTTTTAAAATGAAGCATTATTATCTCACTGGTTCCTGATGTAGAACTGAGCAGCAAAGAGTTAAAGTCCTCTCTCAATCCCTAGAGGAGGTGGCACTGGCATGCAACAGATATCTGGCTTAAGTTAGAGGAGAAAAACTGGATGCTTTGGTCATTTAAAAAAGTGAGAGGGAAAGTGAGAGTCAGTCGACTGCATGAAAGTGGATGGAGCCAGAGCAGCAAACACGCTGGGTCTTTTCACTGCTTGAACACTTGGTTTTGCTGATGGGCTACAATACAGACACAGCCAGACCCCTCTCTCTCTCCTCTCTCTGAAATCCAGTTGGAGTTATTACTAGCTGTCTTCTGCAAGCTAATATTTAGCATTGAATTCTAGTCTCCTTTAAATCAGAAGAATAAAATCCACATTTCTGGAGACGTTTATACATTTTCTTTGGCTTTTGGGGAGATTTTCTTGCAAGGATTGTTTATTAAAACATATCCATTCACTCCGCCAAGTGGAATTTATATTGAAGGTAAGGTTTTTGGAATTTTAACAAAAATGTTTGTAAGCTTTCATGTTGATTTCTACACTTTTTCTGTGAGGTATAGAAGACAAATGCCTGACTCCACAATCAGGAAGAGTGAAAATCATTTGTACTTCTGTTTGTATAGGTAGAATAGATATGTACAATGATATGTCCTGATGGCAAAAAGCAAACAGTTTAGTTTTGCTGGAGAAACAGACATCTTTAATTGTCAGGAGGCATTGATTTACTGACAGGCACTTTTTGAAACCAGCATGTAGAAATCCTTGTCACTTACAGATGCAGAAGAGATGAATGTGTCGTTTAACTCTTTGGAGCTGCATTGCTTGTGCATCATGACAATTCTCTGAGTTAAGTTACTGTAGTAGGCTTATCTGGAGTCCTATGTAAAATCACATTGTTATATCACCAGGAGCTCAGGCAACCTGAGCTCTGCTACATACGTTCATAATTTGATGTGGAAGTCAAGACTGTAGTAGCAAAAAGCAAAAAGACATTCTAAAACTATTTTCTGTTGTTGCATTTCACATTGTTTAACAGGCTTGGTGCCAAGAAGATCCTTTAGTTATCAGATTTGGAATTTAACATTCATTAGGATAAGTTTTTTTTTTTTTTGGTGGGGGGTTCTTCTTGCATGAATTGGATCACGGAACAGAGAGCGTGATGTTTCTCTGTAATATGTGCATGTGTTTAGAGAAAAGTAGCTTCTGCAAGGTCAAATTTACAATTCCTTTTTAATTTAAAACAGACATAACTAGGTCGTAGTTAGTTACTCCACAACAGAGAACAGAGAAAGAGGGCGTGGAGATATTTTTCTTTTATATTTTCTCAAACACCGTGCTTTCCCTCTTTGTGAAGAGCTTGAAAAAAAATTGACTTCAACACTTGTGCAAGTTTTGTGACATTTTGCCATGCTTAAGCAATGAGTCTTTTTTGACCTATTGCACTTTACATTTTAATTTTCATTTAGTGGCCACTGATGCAAGCTGGAAAAAGTAACTAAAAACATGCCATTCTTTATGTCTATATATTAAGCTAAATTACCATATTTTACAAAACCAAGGAGAAGCTAGATGAAGACAGAAGCAAGTACAGTACAAGTGGGTTCTAGAAGAAATGGTATGTAGACAGGTAGACAGGTAGGCATCTCTGGTCTGAAACTACATTCCTCCAAAAATTTTGACACACTGTATTTTGTACATTGAAAGCCCATACAGGCACCATTTCATGTCGAATAACTATCCGCTGGCAACACAAAATTCCAAAAGAAATATTAAAATCAGCATAAAACCTTGAACTACTCAAAAAAGATTACTGTTTGTAGCGTGTTGGTCAATCTCTTCGAGTTTCCTCAAATCTCAAGTTTAAATATGCCTCCTTGAAGTCTAGTCAGTGACATACGGTATATACAATTCTGAGAAGCTGGGCTTCCTCGCTGAAGGTAGTGTTTTACCCTAGCTTGTTACTGTGCCAGGAACATGTGCTTTCTCTTCTTGGCACGCCCACTGATTAAAGGCTTTCATTTATGAGCTAACAAATCTGCTAACACCTGATACCTCTTTAGCTGCCGCTTTGAGTCCACATAAGTGTGTGTGGGGGGGGGGGGGGGGCTGGCAGTGTTACAGTGAAAAGTATCATTTTATGCTTTTCAGGAGACGTACAAAGCTCCGATGACTGAGCTGATTAAATCTTTCCTACCTAATAACCTAATATTATATTGGATTGCCCTGTGTAACAATAGTCTATGTGTCAATAAAGAAACACGTTCTAGTTTTGCAAAAAAGACACATTTTATCTCATGGTCCACCCTGGGTAACCTTATCCAGTGATGTTGAGCAGTACAAGCCAAGATGACATCACACACACTTTTATTAATGACATGCTCTTCAGGCTGAATTTTTAATCCTATACTGTATATGCCAGAGGCAAATTTGCTGGAAGAGGGAGTTTTGGGCCAGCATACTGTTTCTTTCATTCGTTTTGGCATGAATTCTATAGATCACAAAAAGCATACTCCTTCTCTATCTCCTTAAATGGTCTAATCTTCATCCAGGTTTCTCTTACTCATAAAGTTGTCATCACGCATATGGGGATTGAAGAAAAAGAAAAAGCAAGCTGAGCCAAGAGAATTGTGGGGTTCACAGTTCTGATAGCACAGATGTTGACATGAGAGTTGCTATGTAAGGAGGACCTGTCACTTTTCTTGATATGTCTATTTCAATACATAATTGTATTCTACCTGTAATAACAATGGGTGTTATCAGTTGGGGGGGTGTCCCTACAAAGACTGATAGTGTCCAATCAGATATGACAAAGTCAACAAAAGAAATAGCACAACACTGAAGTCTAATAAAATCTGCTCCAGAATTGGTATTTTTTGACATGTCAGTAGTGGTGGTAGGTCCTCTTTAAGGTGCTTGATCAGATAAGCTAGAAATTGTAAGTCTCTATGACTAAGGTCAACCTTCTATTTATTTTCTATGATGCAGGATGCGTGATCAAGTTTCATCTTATTAAGGCACTGCTATAGTCAGTGACTGTTTTACTAAGTTTTATCTTAGGCTACTTTCACACTTGCGTTGTGGTTTTCCGGTATTGAGATCAGGCAGAGGATCTCAATACCGGAAAAAAACTGATCAGTTTTGTCCCCATGCATTCTGAATGGAAAGAGATCCGTTCAGGATGCATCAGGATGTCTTCAGTTCAGGCATCTTTCAGTTTTGTGACCGGACACAAAACCGCAGCAAGCTGTAATTTTGTGTCCGGTCATAAAAACTGAAAGAAACTGATCAGGTACTGAAACCAATGTAAGTCAATGGTGACGGATCAGTTTTTTTAGGAGACTAAAAAAACGGATCCGTCACCCATTGACTTTTAATGTATTTAGTGCCTGATCAGTTTTCTTCAGTTTTGATTTCACACAACTGCATCCTAACTGAACTGATGCATCCTGATGTGCAAAATCAAAACGGATCAGTTTAATTCAGGTATAGAGATCCTCTGCCGGATTTCAATACCTGAATTAACAACGCGAGTGTGAAAGTAGCCTTAGTTGCATTATTAGGGCATTATCAGTTTATAGTCTGAAGTAGTTTTAATTTAACTCCTGTCTTAATACAAGCTTGCTATTCGTAGTCCAGTAAGAAGTCGTTTTTATCTTATAATGAAGGGAACTATGATTCTAGATCAGGGATCAGCAACCTTCAGCACTCCAGCTGCTGTAAAACTACAACTCTTAGCATGTAAATGTACTAAGCGGTTCTTCTAACTCCCATAGAAGTGAATGGAGCATTCTTGGATTTGAAGTTTCTGAATAGATGGAGTCCCGGAGGTTGCTGATCTCTGTTCTAGATTATAGTCAAGCAAATCAAATTATTAGGTAACTGTGTTTCTTTTAAAGAGCCTCTTTCAGAATCACCATTTCTATTAAACCAGGAATATTGCCTGGTAGGCTTGATCATGTTGAGTAGAAGAATATATTTATTTTACAAATTATTTTATAAAGGGTTAATAATGGTCAAAATATATTAACTTTTATATTTATGTAGTTGGAGCACCAGAGGACTGGCCATAGAGCTAGGAGCACCCCTGCCCCGTGCTCCCTGTCCTCGCCCCCCTCCACTCCTTTCAGTGTCTGGGCTAGACATCTCATCTAGCCCGGTGTTCTCAATGCAGCACCAAGGCTCAGTGCTTCACTAGCAACTAGCGCATTGAATCAGATGGCTTTTCCTGAGTTTGGGAAGCAGCAGAAGATCCAGTGCGCAGGCACCCAGCCAGTGGATCTAATGTGTGCTGTTTTCTGAGCTTATCAGATCCACTGTGCAGGAGCCATGGTGTTCCAACGATCTAATTTATATAAACATAAAAGTTAATATATTGTGGCTGGTCATTATTAACTCGTTATAGAAAATAAAGATACCATTTTACTCAGCATGATTAACTAGGCAATATGCCTGGTTTAAAAGGGTTGTTCATGCTGACAGAGGCTATTTAAGAAAAAAAAAGACATTATGCAAGATTGAAACCAATGAGACTGGATTCCAGCATTCCTTCAGAAATGCATGAATGAACTCAACATGACTTAGTAGGTAGGACTTTTAATACTGACCTGACACCTACATTATCCATAGGCGATTTTCACTTAATCAGTATTTGGTCATTATTGTGCAACTGTATTTATAAGTCAAAACCAAGAGTAGGTCCAAAACACAGAAGAGTATCTGTCAATCACTAACCATGGTAGTTACCAGCCTCAACCTGTGATTGACTGAGCTAGCCTTTCTTGGCATTTCCAGCATGCCCAGTATGTCCAATTGGGACCAGAAAGTGAAGAGAAGTGTGAACCAGAACAACAGTGGGGAATTGGTGGAGGTGAGTAGTGATTCTTTTTTGTTATTCAAGGGCATCTGCAGATTTGTACCTATGAAACTGGCTGACCTGTTGCTTGTGCTCTTGGCAGCTAAAAGTATCTGTGTTGGTCCCATGTTCATATGTACCTGCATTGCTGAGAAAAATGATGGTTTAATATATAAAAATGTGCCTCTGGGAGCAACAGAGGTGTCATTACACCTAGAGGCTCTGCTCTCTACAACTGCTGCAGCCTCTGCACTTTGATTGACTTTAGGAGAAGTTTGAACAAAGTGTAATGACGTTTTGACTGCCTGGACCTGTCAATCAAAGTGCAGAGGGTATGGCAGTTGCAGAGAGAGCAGAGCCTCTAGAAGTAACGGCAACACTCTCATTGCTACTAGAGTCTCATTTGCATATATTCAAACATTTTTCTCAGCAATAAAGACGCATATGAACATGGGACCAACACAGATGCCTTCAGCTGCCAAGCGCACATGTAACAGGTCAGCCAGTTTCATAGGTACAAATCTGCTGACAGATGCCCTTTAAACCCTGCTAACCTTTATTCTTAAAATCTTGCTAGAAAATCCCCTTGCTAGGACCCAATGCTATGCAACACAAGGGGACAACAGTCTGTGCAGGGCATGTGCATAAACCCTTAGGATGCTGTCAAAAGTTCCTTTGCTCTGAAGAATTAATTTAGTTACAGTATATCTGTATCTAATTCTGGCATTGAAAGAAGAAGGATTCTTAACACTTTGATGCTGCAAAGCCATTTAATTATGTTCAGTTAAATCTATTTTCTGGTGATCACGTTGTCACCTTCTTGTAAGTTCTGCAGACAACTGCGACAGCTCCTGTATCTTAAATGAGTCCTCCACACAGGAGCATTTCAGATCCCAGATTCCTAAATTCTGTGAATTGGAGTAAAAAGTGAGGGAATGGAAAAACTTGTAACTAATAAGATTCCTTTTGAAAAAAGTGACCTCAGTTGCAATGAGAAACTGTTCCACCTTTCCTTTGCATGACTTTTGATAAATCTCCTCTTTTGTGTTTAATTCCAGTTCTTACTTTTTTAACGTTTCCTAACACATACTGTACCTCCTAACTATCCCATATTCGTGGTATTGTTCTTCAAAACTAACATCAAAGGAGCTGGCCTTATGCAAGTTTGCCCCAAAGTGGGTGTTTCTGGGAGGATTTGTGGACATTCCTATGAGGCAAGGTGGAGGGGCTTAACAGTGGTCCATGAAAGGGAGTACAAATGTTGGGAGTTATGCTTTTAAAGAAATATACTATAAATGTTAGCTTTCAGTTGAGACTGGAGTTGCCTACATTTATAGTTCTGCCATTATAACAGTTGATAACAGGAGAATTGCCATTAAAGGGGTTGGCCACTTTCTGGCTACTGTTGATCAACGTGTTTGTAACATGATACTAATATAGCCTTTGTTGATATTCTGCATTTCATAAGCTACTATGTTTCCTTGTTGACCAGGTCTTTTGTGCAGTCTGCACAGAGGTCCTGTTAATAAAATGGCGGGTCATGTGACACATCACTCAGTCTCATCCATTGAAAGACACTGCACCTGCCATAGCCGACTATTCGGTGTTTAGTGCAGGTGCAGTTTGTTACAATGGAGGAACCAGAGTGTTGTGTCTGGTCACATGACCATCCATCATCAGCCATCTTATGGACAGGACCCGTATCTAGACAGCACAAAAGATTTGCTCAAGGGGACATCAAAATATAGCAAACGGCACAGAATATCAACAAAGGATATATATATATATAGCCTTACATACACATTCAAACACAGTCAATACTCAGAAAGTGGACAACCCCTTTAATAATTTGGCTACTCTATATTTCTACAGAGTTATCAGCAGTATGTTCCTTGTGTGCAGGGTTGTATTACTTCTACTCTTTATATGATGGCTAAAGATTACAAGTAAAATGATGGGAGATGAGAAGCTGCCTGTGTTTATTATAATTGGACTTTATATAACGGGCCTGATGATCTGAGGACATGTAAATATAGTTTGTAATTATGTTGTGATTAGGGAAGCAGATGTCAAAACTGTTTAGTATCTCAAGTGTTTACTGTTCATCTGATTCGACATAACAAATGATACCACCCATAATTGCTTATCAGATGATGACAGCAGAAAGAACCACTGTCATCCCTGGCTGCTTCCAAGTGATGTCATAGAGGATGAGAAATACAAGCTATTAGTAACTGCTTATGTAAAGTTATATCAGTGGCCCAACTGGAGATCACAAATGTCTTCTTGCCAGGTAGTATCTATTAGGCAGGAAGCGGCTTATGAGATGATCCTATAGGAGCTTACTTTACCATGCTTAGCAAGTTACATTATGCATATGCCAAATAGTTTTCATTTGTGCATCGGTGCTGTTATGTATAAGACATAAATATCATCATTGATGATATCTGCCAACAACCAAAGGTGTGTGAACCTTGTCAAGGAAATTAATTATTAATTATTTACCTTGTTTAGTTGCTTTGTCCCCCATGAGAGAAGCAGTGGAAAAGGCGTTTTGTGGTAGTACCCCCTCCTTTTTGCATTGTCATGACCATGGTTTGGCTGATAGCTATGTTTGGCCATACTAGGCTAGTTTGTTAGTCATGACTTTAGTCCTTGATGGGAAACACATTTATTATGTGGTCTGAGAAGTACAAGCAGTTGAAGCCATATAAGGCAGGAATCTGTAAAATTGTTGCAAATGTAAAGAAATAAGTCCTATAATTTAGTTTCCCGTTTGATTAACTGTTACAGACAATGGTTGTGGAACCAATATGCCAACAACCTTTTTGTGTAGGGCTAAACCCTAAGGATGTTATTTTGGAGCCTCCTCAGTATTCACCATTTAACCCCTGTACATGGATCTAGACTTTGAAGCAGAGGAGTCACCAGACTGCTAACTCCTGGAATAGCCCAGGTGTAGTTGGCAGCTAACTCTTATGGGTCAGAGAAACTAGTGCAAAACACCACAGACACAGACTAAGCATTAGTTCAGAACCAGGTAGAATACATGGCAAACACATAATACAGGCAAGAGAAAACTTAGATCACTGGCAGACGGACAGACTTCAGGAACCCAGACATAACTATTACAGGAAACCCATTCATACGTGAAGTTCTGAGACTCTGAGACCTGTTTTGTGAAAATTGTGGTGTAATTGCTCTGGGAATCCATATTACACATATCAGGGATACTGCAGGGCAATTGCAGGGCCAGTTCAGGGCTAGTAATTAATCAGGCAGGGAGAGAGAGACAGGGAGAGATAGGGAGAGACAGGGAGATACAGGGACAAAGACCAGCTGCAGGACCACAGAGTGAATTGAAAAATGTCTGGAATGGATAAGCAAAAGGGGTCCAGTTCCAGCCAGCCCTCGAGCTCTAAAAAAAAAGGAGAAGGTGGCACAGGGCAGCAGTTCCAAAGGACCTGTAGCCGGAGCATCTACTAGTAGTATTCGCAATACTCACCCTGCCGTATCTCTGCGCGGATCTCATTAAGCCGCTCTGGGCACTTGAACTTCAGATTGGACCATTTCCGCTGGATCTGGCCCGGGGTCCGCTCGGTGTCGAAACAATGGTGCAAGCCTCGGATCACCTGCTGGATCACCTCCTTATTATGCTGGTTCGGGTAGCGGTGTGTGCCATTGTAACCCTGCCGGTCCATCAGCCGGATCATGTATTTCAGCTCTGCAGAGCTAAATGCCGATGATCGCCTTGATGCCATTTGTAAAACTTCGCTCTGCCTCTGAGGAGTGCACGCCGCGGCCTCTCAACTCGTGCATGCGTGCATGCGTATTACGTAATCGCTAGACAATAGTACTCTGAGGATTCATACGCAATTTGTACGCTCATGCATACATGTTCAAAGAGGTTGCGTACCTTTTTTACCTGAATGTTCGTTATTAGTGCGCGAATGTTCGCTAAAAGCCATAAAATTACGTATACGTTGTATGCATATTCAACGAATCTATTCGTCGAATATACGAATCTTAGGAAAAGTTCGGCGAATGTTCGGCGAATAAAATTTAGCATGATTCGCTCATCTCTAATTCACAGTGAGATTTTGGTAATCATATGAAACCAACCTGAAAAGTTTATGCTGTCTGATAATGATTGGATTTGATAAATTTGTTTATTTTCATTATTATGAATAAATGTTAAAAATTGAAATTCTCAATCCTATATGTATAAATCCAACATATACTCTAACTAAGATACTTGGCATAGGGAGGTGACTCAGGCTTCACCAACCTGGGCTCTTAGAAGCTCAGCAATGGCAAATGGCCAAAGACCTGCCTAATGACTTTAGATATGTAAAAATATAAAAATGGAGGCTCACCACTACCCAAAACTAACGGAAATGGTGCTCACTTCACACCGGATCACCCAACCGTCTTCTAATATAAACAAAGTAATAGCAGAAGAAGGGCACTCAGTATTTGGTATACCATATTATGCACAGGACTGGTAATCATGTCCTGTCCATAATGTGGTATACCAAATATTGAGTGCTGTTCTTCTGCTATTACTTTGACTTTAGTTATGTATTGGTAGATCATGATAATATTTTAACGGTGGGTTCTAAAGCTCTTCTCCTTGGTTTCTTCTCCTGGTATACATGGTCATACTAACCCTCTTATATCCCAAGAACGGTACAGAACACTTTTTGCTTTCCTGCACAACTATCTCCCTGCACATATTCATCAACCAGTCCTGATGCAGGATGCCTAAACTCAATAGGGACCAAAGACCTTCCTAACTTCTTTAGTTATGTGTTGGTAAATCATGATAATATTTTAAAGGTTAGCTCTAGAGCTCTTCTCCTTGGTTCTTCTCCTGGTATACTTGGTCATACTAACCCTCTCATATCCCAAGATTTGTACAGAACACTTTTTGCTTTCCTGCATAATTATCTCCTACACATGTTCATCAACAAAACCTGATGCAGGATGACTGAAGTGCTAGTTACAGAATCTGCTGGTTCTACATTCTGCATTTTGAGGAATGTAGACGATATTCTAGTTGATGTCATCTTTATTTAAGCAAATGAGTGTATGGTTTCAATATAATTTTGAATTACAATTTGAATCAAAAACTATATAGACATTTTGCAGAATACCCTCAGGTACACTGTGATTTTTGTAGGTTGTGGGTCATGGCTACAATTTTGTTGTTATGTGAATGTTTAGTTAATCTCCTATCTGTTAAGGCAAAAAAAATAAAAATAAAATAAAAATCTGGAAAAATGTGGTTCAGAATCCATGGCAGACATTGGAGAGTAACTCTCAGATTTCTAGCAGGGCCTGCAATATAAACTGCTGGTGAGTCCACAAAAAGATAAGCACAATTTAATGTGTGTTAAGATGTGATATGTCACTTCTTAAAGTTGATTTCAAATTTGCATTAATTGTCAATGGGGAGAAAACTGAACAAACCTAAATGGAGTGCATCAGGATGCATTCGGTTCCCATTGTGTTCCCATGCCGGACACAAAATCATTGCAAGCTGTGCGGCATGGAAAAATGAACACAAAAAAAACAGATCCAGCGCCCATTGACTTAAAATGGTTTTAGTGGTGGATCCGGTTGCTTTATTTTCAATATAATACAACCGGATCTGTTCTGAACAAGTCTAGCCAGTTGTTTTATTGAAACTGTACCATTTTGCTGTGGTTTTGAGATCCCCTGCCGAATCTCAAAGCCGTAAAGCAAAAACGTTTCTGTGAAAGTAGCCTAAGTAGGTTATGGCCAAGTGAGGAGATATTGTAGTTTAAGATAACATTTTTTATTCTTAATTCAGTATAACAATGAAACAAAACTGCTGTTCGTACTGAAAAGTATGACTGAATCTAAATTAAATTTTAAGATGCTGGAGGGCTCACTAACATACTGGATTTCTTAACTGCCCCTTTAGACTCTCTTCTACTGAATTGTGCCATGAGCTGTACTGGGCGTATGTAGCAGAGTCTGGGAGACTTAATTCGTGCAAACCCTAATTGTTGTCAGCAGCAAAAAGTCAATAAAAAGCTAAATGGCCTTTAATATTACCCCTTCATTTGCTGAAAAACACAAAATGCCATGTCATATTTTCCATATAACACTACTTACACAAGACACATATGTCCTTATATAGTTTTATACACAACAAATAGCATTCCTCTGTATGAAAGAGCAATCTGCTAAGGTTATCCCAACGTCTCTGAACATTAGTCTCTACAAAGCAGATCAAGCATCTGCTGAACATAAACCGGCTATATTAATCCACACTGCAACTATTTTACAGCGTCATCCTGTTTTTCTTTCGAAATTTGAATCTGGCAAGAAGAAGAATTCCTTACACTCTTTTAAAACAGTCTTTAAGAGCTGGAAATAAAATTTGACCTGAATATGTTGCGCTATATATTGAATCCTACATGAACAGATAAGGGAAATTGAGTATAGCAAGAAGGACTAAAAAAGCATAGCAAACAGAAAAATATTTGAGTAGCTCTACCTTGTAAGTAAAATGTCTATTTGAAGGACCATAAAAGCTTTTCAAAGGAAATAGGAAGTGACATAAATAATAAATTAGAGGGTTTCAACTCAAATATCTTCATGCCATAAATGTCTTCTTGGTGGGGGTTTAACATCTGGGGTCTCAACTTATCCCAGGAATGAGGAGTCCTCGCCCCTGATCTCAGCAAACACACTTGGTGGTCATATTCTATTGAAATTAAAGGGGTATTCTCATCTTAGACAATGGGGGCATATCGCTAGGATATGCCCCCATTGTCTTATAGGTGCGGGTCCCACCGCTGGGACCCGCACCTATAGCCAGAACGGAGCGGGGAGCGCTGCGCCTGGAGGACCCCAGGTTTCCGGGGGTCCGGCCACCACCAGGCGCAGCTCCCCGCGCCGCTCATAGAAATGAATGGGAGCCGGGCCGTGCATGCGCGGTGCGCTCCCATTCATTTCTATGGAGCCGACGGAAGTAGCCGAGCCAGCGCTCGGCTATTTTCGGCGGCCCCATAGAAATGAATGGAGGGCGGCTGCGCATGCGCAGTGCGCCCTCATTCACTTACCTAGCGATATGCCCCCATTGTCTAAAATGAGAATAACCCTTTAATGAGAGATATGGAAACAACCATATCATTTCATTCCAGTGAGTAGCCACCTCTACACCAGAAGTGGATTTGGGGCCTCCTTATTCAGTATGTATTCATTTCGGACTTTTGAAAGTGCCTCTGGGTTCTGGCACTGTATCAATAAGTGTTAGTAGTATGGAAGAGTGAACAGAGAATGGCAGTAAGCCAATTCTTTTCTGTGTAAGGTACATATACTGATTGGCATGGAACATGATGGGTTTATAGTTCTCATCATACAAACCGAACTACACCACTTGTACCATCTAACTATTACTATTTTTAAGTGTCCCTTCACTGTAGGTAGAATAAACTGTTATTATGTGTTGCTATGTAATTATTATATAGTTATGCTCTATTATGGCCTTTAGGCATTTCAGCAGCTCCTGCTTTAGACAAACTGTCCAACCATGTATTAGATGGTTGGCCATTGATCTTAAAGGGCACTTGTCAGCAGATTTGTACCTATGAATCTGGTTATACAGAGAGATAAGTATTCAGACCCTTTCCTATGACATTTGAAATTTTGCTCTAGGGGCTTCCAATTTCTCTTGATCATCTTTGAGATTTTGCTATGCCTTGATTGGAAAATTAAGTTTATTGGATATGATATAGAAAGATACACCACACTATGCCTATATAAGATCTAAGAGCTGACTGCATATCAGAGCAAAAAGCAAGCCATGAGGAGAAAAGAACTGTTTATAGAGCCCAGAGACAATATTGTCTGTGAAGGTACAGATCTGGAGAAGGGTACAAAAAAATTTTGCTGCACTGAAAGTTTCCAAGAGCACAGTGGGCTACTTTGGCAGAAGTTTGGAACAACCAGGACTCTTCCTAGAGCTAGCCTCCCCAACAAACTAAGTAACCGAATGGAGAAGGGCCTTGGTAAGAGAAGTGACCAAGAACCCCATGGTCACTCTGGCTGAACTACAAAGATCTTTTTTTGCAAATGGGAGAAAATTCCAGAAGGTCAACAATCGCTGCAGTATTCCTCCAATCTTGGTTTTATGGCAGAGTAGACATAAAGAATACTCTCCTCAGTACCTAAAGGACTCTCAGACAGTAAGAAACAAGATTATCTAGTCTGATGAAACGAAGATTGAACTTTTTGGCCTCAATTCTAATCGTCATGTTTGGAGGAAACCAGGCACTGCTCGTCACTTGTCCAGTACCATCCCTACAGTGAAGCATGGTGGAGGCAGCATCATGCTGGTGAAGTGTTTTTTTAGTGGCAGGGACATGAGGATGGGTTCAGAGTTGAGGGAAAACTGAATGGAGCAAAGCACAGAAATATTCTTAAAAACCTCACCCAGAATGCTCTGGACATACTGAGCCAAAAGTTTACCTTCCAACAAGACAATGACTCTAAGCACACAGACAAGATCACTCTGTGAATGTCCATAAGTGGTTCACCTAGAACCCTGATTTAAACCTAATTTAACATATCTGGAGAGACCTGAAAATGACTGACTACTGATGGGCCCCATCCAACCTGACAGAGCTTAAGAGGATCTGCAGAGAAAAATGGCAGAAAATCCACAAATTCACTTGTGCAATATTTATGGTATCATACCCAAGAAGACTGGAGTCTGTCATCACAGCCAAAGGTACTTCAACTAACTACTGAGTAAAGGGCCTGAATACTTACGTCAATTCAAGATTTTAGTTTCCCAATTTCAATAAATTAGCAAAAATTTCGAACATTCTATTTTCATTTTGTCTTATGGGGTATTGAGTGCAGAATGATGAAGAAAAATTTTACCTTTTTTAAGGCCGAAACATAAAAAATGTGAAAAATTAAAATGGTTTGAAGGCTTTCTGAATATACTGTAGGCCTTGGCAACGTCCTCTGAGGATCAGACACAGTGTATACTATAAACACCTTGTACTCTATGTCATATTCCTCAAACAATTCCTGAACAATATTTTCAGGGCATATACTCGCACTGATAGAGGTCACTGCTATTAAGGAATACTGCTACTATATATGGGTATACTTGGTTTTCAACAATGTTTAGATAGGTAATAGGTGTCAAAGTAACATCCACACCAATGCCAGGACCAAGAGCTTCCCAGTAGAACACTGCCAGAGCACAACACTACTTCTTTACATAGTACATCTTCATGCCCTTTCTTTCCCAGGTAAATGTTACAAGTAAATAATGTGTGATTCATCATTCCATTGCTCCATGGTCCAGTATTGATGCTCAATTGTATTTATTGGTGGATGGACGTCATCATGATCACTCTGACTGGTCTTTGGCTACACAGCCCTGTCATACCTCTTATGTCATAGGCAACATTAACTTTTTCAGCAATTCTTCCACAGTAGCTCTTCTGTGAGACTGGTCCAGATGGGCTAGCATTCACTGAGCCTTTGGTGCTCAGGTCCCTGTCACTGCTTCACCAATTTCCCTTCCTCTGACTTCTTTTGATACTGATCACTGCATATCAGAAACACCCCAAAACACATTTTGGAGATGCTCTGACCCAGTTTTCTAGCCATCACAATTTAGCCATTGTAAAAGTCATTTAGGTCCCACTACTTGACACATGTCATTGCCTTGAGATAATCCATGTTATTCCAGCTATGAATTTTATATTATATATTGAGCATTGGCATAATGTATTGATTACTTATTGAGTTTTATGTTATGGCTGATCAGTGAACTTTGTCCACGGAACTCTAACGTGGCCTTTTTGCAGCCATTTTTCTCCATTAAATTAAAATATTTAAATTAAAAAAATGATATTTTTAATGCATTACCACACAAGTGGTTTTCAAGCAAAAATAACATTTCCTAGAATCACATGCTGTCGCCAAAAATCGTATGTCAAACATGCATTTTTTGCTGAGGTTTTCTTTGTTTGGTGCTATGATTGTCAACCATATCATTATCACCTGTCTATATTCACCATAACAGGGCCTTTACTGGGTTATGTCTATATGAAACTCATGGAAAGTGTTAAGGATTGTGCAATATAACATTTGTTCCCTCTGTCAGTGAAGCAGTCTACACCACATTTCGGAAACTACCTGAGCAGCTCCAAAACCCACAAAATTGCATTAAGCAAGTCATTTACATACCTAAAATGACACATTTGTTATACATTATTAATTTCCCAACACCAAATGTGGTAACTATCCCATCTAATACCTAACACCATTGATAATTATTTCCATGTGTGAAGTAGAACACGCAGATTTAATATAAGTCCTCAACAGAAAGCTTCCATGTTCTATCAGTCTTTATTGTTGTCCTATATTGTGCAATATTCATATCTGGTAATTCTTATGCTCACATTTTCACCATTTGATTGCTCTATATATCGCTTCTCCTGCTCTGAATTCATGAAAGCATTTTTGTCTTGGGATGGTTGCAGGAATACCCTATGAAAAGTATAACTTCCTCACATCTCCCCTGAGCCGTCCACTCAGATCATGACCTCTTGTTCAAACACATTTTAGGATATAATTCCTCTGTCTTGTGTGTATTTTATGGGTCTCTTACCGTGTATAAATTCTGTTAAGTGAGGGGGTAATGTGTCTGTAAAACAGAGCAATAGTGACCCCTGACCATTAACTAACCGCACTCAGTATGAGCATGTCGTCTTTGTTATTTATGGGCATGAATAATTCCAACACAGTAAGCCAACCAGCATCATTTGTAACTCAGCAGTTTTCAAGATATCTCTGTCAACTGTGAGATGTAGTCAGGAGTACTTCTAGACTGTACCCTTAACATTACAGAGAGATTTTAAGTTATAGCATATATCATGTAGCTGGCTATATTCTATAAAAAAAATACTTCTCAAGTCAACGATTATTATGTCTCAATCTTGGCAAAAAACTTTTATGTGGAGCAATAAGTAGTCAGAGTAGGTATTAAGCTATTGCACCATTAACTAATCAGTGTTTTCCTATATAAATAAGAACACGAGGCATTGGTGGGAAAAAATGCAACAGGGGACAACTAAATTAAAGGGGCTCTGGCAAGTTATATAGCTATTCCCTATCTACAGGGCAAGGGATAGCTGTCTGAATGGGGGGTGTCTAACCTCTGGGACCCCTACTAGTCCTGAGAAATGGGTTTTCATTCCCTCATCCTGATTGAACAACAGGCCTAACATGTGCCATACCACTCCATTTATTCTCTGTAGAACCTCTAGAATAGGAAACTACCAAGTTTAGCAACAATACACTTTTGCCTTTGTTCATTGGAACACTCCAGCTAAAACTGATACAATGCTGCCCAGCCCTGGGTAAATTTGCTATTTACCCCCATCAAATTTAGTCCTATTCGGGATAAACATTTTAGGTGACTAGTGGCATGCTATAAAGCTGTAATACCATTACCAACCTCTAAATTTATTTTCGATTTGCATTCTATGACATAAACGCAGCAATAACTCAAACTCTCTCCTAACATAAATTCTAGGCTGATAGCTATTGCCCACAATGATACACTGTAACAAACTATGCAAACTTCACTACACTCCTATAATATCCTCCATCAGAAGAACATAAAAAAAACAGGATCCTGTAAAAAAAATGGATCCTGTTGCACATTTGACATCCGTTTGAGCCATTTCCATCTGAGATCCTTTTTTTTTAGATGGAAAAAAAGTTTTGCATGCAGGACTGCATTCTGTCCAAAAAATGGATATATCCACCAATCTTTTATCAGGAGTAACCACGTGGGGACCAGGAGAGAATTCAGGATAGTGCTTATAATATTTGTTTTAAAGACTCCTGTAGCGTAAGGTCCCATTTACAGGACCATATGGCCACTGTGCCCATGTTGCAGACCGCAAAATACGGGTCCACAAAACCAGACACCGGTGGTGTTAACTCCGGATCACAGGATACGGCAACAGATAGGATATTTGCGGAGCGGAGGCACAGACCTAGAAGCCCACAGAAACACACGGAAACCCTTCCATGGGCTTCTGGGTCTGTGCCTCCACTCCGCAAAAGATTTTTTGTCATATCTTGGGGATCGTGGAACCATTTCCAAGTCAATGGGTCTGCAACACGGCATTACGGCCATACGATTGTGTGAATGGGACCTTACTAATATAGGTATCTGAGTAGGAATTAAACAAGCTTCTTAGCTAATAGTAACGGATAATATGTACTAGTGTGTTGGTCTGGTCGAGTGTTAGGAAGCCTTTTGTGGTCTTTGGACTGAAGGATATTATGTGAGTGCAGTGACATTTTCCATTTTAAAATAGGTGGTTGAACAGGTGCCAATGTTTCATTAGCAGTCTGATTTGGTTTCTATGCAAGTACCATCATTTAGGTGTCTTTGGGGAATATGCAAGCTTCTGTAGTATGACTATATCCCAAGTAAGGGCTCTTTCACACCACCGTTAGGGATTCCATTTTAGCTTTCCGTTATAACATCGTTATAACGGAAAATAACGGAATCCATAGGACGGAAATCAAAACGGACACCTTTAAGAGGCATTCTGTTTTGATCCATCATAATAGAAGCCTATGGGAAAGCATAACGGATAAGTCTGGTTTCCGTTATGCTGGACGGAAAACAAAGTCCTGTCGACAGAACTTTGTTTTCCGTCCAGCATAATGGAAACCAGACGGATCTGTTATGCTTTCCCATAGGCTTCTATTATGACAGATCAAAACAGAATGCCTCTTAAAGGTGTCCATTTTGATTTCCGCCCTATGGATTCCGTTATTTTCCGTTATAACGATGTTATAACGGAAAGCTAGAACGGATTCCCTAACGGTGGTGTGAAAGAGCCCTAATTTGTATTCTGGTATGTGTTGAGCGCGGAGTCTACATGATCTATATGGTGGCTATATGACACCACCTGGAGTCTGATACTACATGATAGTGAAGAACTATACAGGACTTTGTGTGCCGCTGTTCAATACTTCACTACTTCATTCACCCCTAGAAGCAATGCACTTGTAAAACTTTTCTGAGATTCTGATATTGATGAATTATCCTCAGAATAGATCACCAATATCAGTTTGGTGGGGGTCCGACATTCTGCACCCCCACCAATCTGCTGTTTGAGGAGGTTGCAGTGCCAATCATTCACTTGAACGGGACTGAGCTGTGCCTTGACTGATGAATATGATGTCACAGGCCTAGGAAGGTGCTGTGGCACTCAATGGAGCATTGTGTCCTCTTCAAACCCCTGATCAGGTGGGAAGTGTTAGGAGTCAAGGCCTTACCAACCTGATATTTATGATCTATCCAGAAGATACAGCATGCTATCAATATCAAAATCTCGGACAGTGACTTTACTGGATTTACTGATCTTCCAGATCACTCAGTCTGCAAGCCTACATGATACCACTGATAAATCAGATTATAATACTAAAAGTAAAATTCTTTTCATGACTTGATGATAGAGGTTTTCATTGTTAAAGGATGATATGATTTTTGGTAATTTTCCTTTTGTTTCCAATTTATTTTATAGATTTCTAAATGCATTTGGCAAGGCTTTCCTCTTTCACATTCCTTTTACAGTGTTACAGGCATTATAGCTTAGTTGTAGTAGCTATCCATGGAGCCAATCTAAATCAAGACCCTGTTTCCAGTTTTATTGTTACCATAGGACATATTAGCTCTAGTATTTTATCTAAAGCTTTAACTGCATGTGCAGGAAACCATTCTAAGTCAGCCGTGAACCGTGTGAAGCAGCAGTGTTGACTTTCTAGAAGTCTGCTTAGCAGTGGAAGACATTTAAGTCTCATTTTACACTCTATAGCCTTCCAGTTGGCCAGACTAATAGACACAGCAATATAATGCATTCCTGTCGCTCCACTGAGAACACTATATTGTGATTATCTATAGTCCAAAAACTTCCATGTGTGTAGCCTAACAACACCCCAGATAATTGTATTTATTTGGATAAACTCCATACCTCCAAACTGTTCCTAGTTTGTGAAAGGGCCGAGGATCTTGTTGTCTCTAATTCATTGCAAATTTTCTATGTTTGGCTAGATCTTTCTGCATAAAGTAACTATTTAGTTCCTACATTCAGTCCAGTGATTCCCAGTCTTATTACCTCAGGGGAATCCCTGCAAAAGTTTCCGTTCTTGAGGAACCACTTATGCCATTCCTTCCTCAAAGGAGGTTGTTGTAGGCGTGCATAACCCATTCTGTAATTCTTGTCCATTGCTATAATTTGACTCAGATATATTAACTGCTTTGCCATGCATCTTTGAGCTGACTGAAATCAGATCCTGGCAACCCTATTTGGGATACCCTGATTATCCACCTTTTGATTTGGGTGTAACAAATATCAGAAGGCCTGATAGAGAATTTTTTATCTGGCCCCCTTCAGTTGTTGTCTAATACACATTCATGCACAAATACTCTATATACACATATGTACACATGAACATACACAAGTTGCATATACAGTAGATCGACATTATTACATTTTGCAGTTTTATTACTTTTTTGTGAAATCACAACAAAAAGAAAAAAAATAAAACTAAAGGGACAAAACTGTATTTTGTAAAGATCCCTAGAGAGAGTTATAGCCATGAGCTGTTAAAAGACTTTCAAAATATGGTCGCATGACCATACCTAGTCAGGTCCTCAAACCAGATGGTAGAACATCATGGGCTTCACAGAAAAGCATGAGAAGAAATCTATGTGTTATATTTCTGTGTAAACTCTGTGTGTGTGTGATGTGTCTGGTGTCTGCAGTTATACTGGGGGATGTGTTTAGGAGGTCTGTCTGGGTTTTTGGAGTCAGGGTTCTGAAATTATTTATGAGTTTAGAGTTCTATATCTACTGTAGCATCTTGTGTCTGCATTAGTTTAGGGGTTTGGTTGGAGGTTTGTATTTTCTCTTGGGTCTTTTTCTTCCTGGTCTTGGATCTTAAATTATTCTGTGGCCTGTAGCTATACTGTGGGAATATTTAGGGAGTCTGGTCTGGGACCTGCATCAATTTAAGAGTCTGGTGTGATATTTGTATTCACTCTGGAGTCTGAATTTCTGAATGTGGTCTGTAGATATTCCACTGTCTGTATTTATTCTGGGGGTTTATGTATATTCTGGGGTCTTGTTTGTATTTATTCTGGGGTCTCATTTAGGGGGTGGATTTATTTCAGTGTTTAAACTGCATTTATTCTAGGGTCTGTATTTATTTATGTGCCTGGACTAAGATCTGAATTTATTCAGGGGTCTGTAGTTATACTGGTGGTTGTGAATAGGGGCTGCTCTGGGGTCTGAATCAGTTTAATAGTCTGATCTGAGGTTTTATTTTACCCTGGGGTCTGAATTTATTAGCTTTTTTGGCTTTTCTGGTCTGTAGTTTTTCTGGGGTCTTGTGTGTTTGTTTATTCTGTGGTCTAATCTCGGATGTGTATTTATTCTGGGGTCTCGTGTGGGGTCCATATTTATTTTTGGGTCTTCTGGGTCCTAGGTTTATTATGAGTTTTGGTCTGAGGGCTGTGATAATTCTGGGGTCTATTTATTGTAGACTAATTGGTCTGTACTTATTTTAAGGTCTTTATTCTGGTCCCTATATTTATTTTGAAGTAGTTGGTTTGTAATAATTTTGATGGTGTGATAAAAGACTTATATGGACTACTTGTGAACAGTGGCACCACAGCAAATTTATGAACACTGTCCCCCCTCCTACCAGAAACCCACTCCTCCCATGCAACCCTCACTTTCACAACTAGTCAAGATCGTTCTCTCAAACCCAGCCAGGCAGCCGTTCCATCCGCTTCCTACACATATATACTGTATGTCATGTCAATGTGTATACTGTCACTGTACATAATGTCATTGTATAATACTGTTGAGGAGGCCATGACAGTGAAATCTTTCAGTCCTCTCGGACGGGCACCGTCTTAGTTCGCAAAATTTACAATTAATCATCAGACTACATATGCACTATTAGCAGCAGTGTCTCTCCAAAAAATAAAACTTCACTTTTACTTATTATTGATTACAATAAAATAATATTGAGGTGATGAACTTAGATGTTGAAACTCTCAGTAGTGGTACAGGGTAGTTAATAGTTATTTAGAGATACCCCTGTTTTTCTCTATCTTCCACAATATAATTTATCAATGTATCAACGCAATTTGCTGCAGGGTCGTGGCTGCACGCTGCCACCGGAGCTGCTGCTGCAATAAGCCTGATGCTGTCTCTGGTCTATCGCTCCCCTATGCTTAAAGGGTAGTAGTTTCGCATAGTTGATATAGCCATACCAATATTATTACTAATAGAATGTATTTATCTAAAATGTACCGTTGATTTGCCTATTTGTTTAGGCATTGTCCCACACATATCAGTCAGGCCGTTGCCCCTAGTTACGGCCACCGTGGCCATGTAGTACTGGTGGTCAGCTTGCTCTTGTTCAAATCCGCTCTGAAGTAACTGCTGTATTGTGAACGCACATTACATGAGCATGCGGAGACACATCTAGGGTACTTTCACATCTGCATTTTGGACGCTACCAGTCCAAAACGCAATGGTCAGGATCCGTCCAAAACGCAGACTTTATAAACGGATCCTGCTCCATAGAGATGAATTGATCTTGCAACAGGATCCGTTTCTCCGATAATATTGGTATGGCCATATCTAACTATACAAACTACGTTTGTGAGATGGGAATACCCCTTTAATTTCATATATTTATCTTCTCTCTGTACCTCTATCTGTGCTAAAATGTAATGAACTCAAGCTCTGCTCTTAGTCTGGGACCCATAGCAGCCTCTTCTCCTGCTTCCACTATAGTTATGCCCCTGACTTGGAATTAATTGTGGTAGCGGGAAACTCCACCTCTGCCATGTCTACAGTGGACACCAAGCAACATAAGCCAAACACTTTTCAACTAAGCACTACCTCATCAGCTACTCCCCCTCCTGAAGATGGATCTAAGGATAAATGGACCAGTTTTGCTCTGCCATATTTCTGCTAGTGTTTCTTTCTCTCCAATTTGTAACTAAAAATCCATGAGTCTAGTGACAGGTTTAGTAAACGTCCAAATTCAAGACAACAAATCACCACATATGATAAAATACAGTTACAGTCATAACAGTCATATCTTTCAATTGTAATACTCATGGAATGAAAATAATAGGTTGGATTTGGCGGACTTGAGTCTTTTTTTCAACCTTGCTTGTAACACTGCAGTACTGGAAAGAATTTTAGACTGTGCGGGATGTGACCTATTAATTTCAAAATAAAGTGCAGAGGGAACTATGCCCATTATAAAAGTAATGCAGGATTTATTTCTATTAAATAAGTTATTGTGTACAGACATAATTCCTTCTCCGCACGCACTTGTCCGTATATGCCGGGAACAGATCTCAGTGGGCTGCTAAAGCAATAAGTTCATGTCTTTGCAATGGACTCTACAGATAAAATAACATCATTTATTATGTCCAATTAAAGAAATTGAGTTATATGTGTATGATTTGTGCAGTTACTGTTGTAAATCTACCTCTTCTAATAGCTTTTCAGTTGACTATAGAGCACACAGGAAAACACACATTAAAGGGACACTTCCATCAAAAAGGGGTATTTTTTAAACTCAATCTTTATAGGAAATATATTTTCATGGAATTTGTCAATGTCTTTCTTTTCCAGTTCAGCAGTGCTATACCATTTAAAATTAAATACAAAATACTGTCCTTCTGTGTCTGTGTCTGCAAAGAGATAAACCTCCTATGTAGATCAGTAATCCACTGTTTACTGCTCTTGTGAGGCACAGATCAATTCTGTAAGTATCATAGTAGATTAGTAGAATTCGGATAACAGTATGACAGCTGTAGTGATCTCTTGATAGACCAAGATAAAGAGCATTGCACTTACCAATGTAATGCTCTAATTGAGTCACTCTTCCCCATTTCCTCTCTGCCTGACTGAAAAAGTCATACAAGGCTGTTGACCATGTTAAAAGTACAAACAAAGAAGGAAATTAAGAGTCAGGGCAGGAGTTAAAATAAATGGAGTGATGATATCCAGAAAACCACCCACCTTTTTCCAAAGAATCACGTGAGAGACCCACAATGTTGTTTTTCCTGATTTTCTAAATTGAGCCCAAGCCAGAAGTGAATCTGGCAGAAGTATCACTTAAGGTTTCTGTCACGACAGGGAAACAAGGGATAGTGTGCCCTGTCTGAACCCCACCTCTTTCCCTGCCTACTTACAGTAGATGCCCTAGGCGACAAAACCGTAACTTGGAGACGGTCCCTATGCTGAGTACGTGCACAGGGTAGGGAAGGGAACACAGGGAAAGACGAACACAGACAGAACAAACACAATAGCAGAATCGTCAGCAAGCAAAGTCAAGAACAGGAGGTCACGTCAAATACCGAGGGGAATCGCAAAAGCGTAGTCTAAGTCCAAAGCCAAAATCCAATATACCAATAATCCAACAGCAAGGTCCAACACACAGCACTGATCTCAGAAGACTAATCACAGGCATCTGAGTGAGGCAGTTGCCATCTTTAAATAGCCCGCCCAGGATCATGTGATGTGGCCAGCATCACATGACCTGAGGCGGAGCAATCTGTCCAAACAATATGTAAAGTAGCCATGTGGTGTGATCAGCACCACATGGCTAAACCCAAACAGAGAATTAACTCATGAAGTGCTGGCTGACAAGACCAGCACTTCAATTCCCTATTGCTCGTCTCTAGGGGGGCGTAGAGGTCCGGCGACGTCGTGCAGAGGGAGCGCGACGCCGACCTCGCGTGACAGTACCCCCCCTTCACGAGGGGCCACCGGACCCTTACCAGCGGAAGCAGGCTTATCGGGATGCTGCAGATGGAACTTTCGGATGAGCGAGTCTGCATGCATCCTGGTCAACGGTACCCAAGACCTGTCCTCAGGACCGAACCCCTTCCAATGTACGAGGTACTGGAAGGAATTCCGGACCCTTCTCACATCCACAATTCTGGCAATCTCATGCTCCATTTGTCCTGCTACCTCAACCGGAGGCGGAGACTGTTCCTCAGGACCAACGGGAGCAACATAACGTTTGAGCAAAGACACATGAAAAACATTATGAACACGAAGGGAGTCGGGTAAACATAACCTAAAAGAAACCGGATTGATCACCTTGGTGATCCTGTAAGGACCAATGAAGCGAGGTGCAAACTTGTGGGATGGTACCCTCATGTTGAGATTTTTAGTCGATAACCATACCTTATCCCCAACCTTAAAATTCACACCCTTAGAACGTTTTCTATCAGCCTTAGCTTTTTGAACTCCTTGGGCCTTTTCCAGGTTCGACTGAACCTGTGCCCAAACTGTGCACAGTTCTTGAGAAAAATCATTGACCTCTGGGACAACCGACGCAGATGGGGAAAAGGAGCTAAAGCGTGGATGAAAACCCATATTGCAGAAAAACGGCGACATCCCAGAGGATGAATTAACACGATTATTAATTGCAAATTCAGCCAGAGACAGGAATCTGGCCCACACATGTTGGTTATCAGAAACATAACATCTGAGATATTGCTCAACGGATTGGTTAAGACGTTCAGTCTGACCATTGGTCTCCGGATGAAAGGCTGATGAAAAGGACAAAGAGATACCAATCTTATTACAGAACGCCCTCCAGAACCTAGACACAAACTGTACTCCCCTATCAGAAACGATATTCTCAGGAACACCATGTAGTTTGACAATATTATCAATGAACACGGACGCCAAGACCTTTGCAGAGGGTAATTTACACAAAGGAATAAAATGACACATTTTGCTGAATCTGTCAACCACCACAAATATCACGGTTTTACCCTCAGAGCACGGCAAGTCCGTGATAAAGTCCATGGACAGATGTGACCAAGGTCTACTAGGTATGGGTAAAGGATGTAACTCACCCATAGGTCGTGTCTTGGTATTCTTGGACCTGGCACAAGTGTTACACGCAGTTACAAAAGCCTGAACATCTCTGGAGATTGACGGCCACCAATACTGCCTAGAGACCAACTCCTTGGTGGCATTGATGCCAGGATGTCCACACAAAACAGAATTATGGCACTCACCCAGCAGTCGCAACCGCAAATGAGCCGGCACAAACAATTTGTCATTGGGGGTACCAATGGGAGCAAGATGTTGTCCTGCCGAGATTTCAGAAGCGAGGTCAGATGAGGTAGCGGCCACGATGATATCAGCTGGCAGGATGGGCTCAGGAGGGACGTCAGGAGGCTGATACGCCTGGAAACTTCGGGATAAGGCATCGGCCTTAACGTTCTTGCTCCGGGGTCTGAAGGTAACACAAAAATCAAAACGAGTAAAGAACAAAGCCCACCTCGCCTGTCTAGGATTCAATCGCTTAGCCGATTCTAGAAACATTAAATTCTTATGATCCGTGAGGACCGTAATGCGGTGAAATGCCCCTTCTAAAAAATGACGCCATTCCTCAAATGCCCACTTGATTGCAAGTAACTCCCTATTCCCAATATCATAATTCCTCTCGGCAGGAGAGAACTTGCGGGAAAAGAAGGCGCATGGCATAAGATTAGTTAAGGTGGAAGACCCCTGGGACAGTACAGCCCCCACACCATCCTCAGACGCATCCACCTCCACTACAAAAGGCTTACTTTGATCAGGCTGGACCAACACAGGAGCATTAATAAAACACTGCTTTAACCTTTCAAAGGCCTCAATTGCTGCAGGGGCCAATTGACCAGATCAGCCCCCTTGCGAGTCAAATCCGTAATGGGTTTGGCTACCACTGAAAAATTTTTGACAAATTTACGATAAAAATTAGCAAACCCCAGAAATCGCTGGAGCGCCTTCAAAGAGGAAGGTCGCACCCAATCCACAATGGCCTGTACTTTAACTGGGTCCATTTTGAAAGAAAAAGGGGTGAGAATGTATCCCAAAAAGGCCACTTCCTGAACACCAAAGGTACACTTTTCCCCTTTAACAAACAACTTGTTTTCACGCAACACCTCCAGCACTTGCCTGGTGTGAGATACGTGACTCTCCCAGTCTGCAGAAAAAATCAGGATGTCATCAATATACACAATTACAAATTTCCCAATAAATGGTCTAAAAATGTCATTGACAAAGTTTTGGAAAATTGCCGGAGCGTTACTTAACCCAAAAGGCATTACCAAGTACTCATAATGACCCTCCGGGGTATTAAACGCAGTTTTCCATTCGTCCCCCTCACGAATCCTGATTAGGTTGTATGCCCCCTTCAAATCCAGCTTGGTGAACCAACAGGCCCCCTGGACCTGATTCAGCAAGTCAGGAATAAGGGGCAACGGGTATCTGTTTTTAACAGTGATTTTATTGAGCTCCCTGTAATCGATACAGGGCCTCAATCCTCCATCCTTTTTACCAACAAAGAAAAAACCTGCCCCCATGGGAGAAACTGAAGGCCGGATGTGACCCTTGGCCAGACTCTCTTTGAGATAATCCCTCATGGACTGACGTTCAGGAGTAGAGAGATTATAAATGCGACCTTTGGGATATTTGGATCCCTCAATAAGGTCGATGGCGCAATCATATTGCCGGTGAGGAGGGAGGAACTCAGTCTCGGACATGGAAAACACGTCCGAAAAATCGCCAATATACTTGGGCAAGGAAAGAGACTCAGTGGTACCTCCCAACTGCAATACTGATCTACAACAATTGTCACAATTCATTCCCCATTTTTCCAATTCACCTACCGACCAGTTGATCACAGGGTTGTGGTCCTGTAACCATGGCAGACCTAAAACAAGGTCGGCAGGTAAATCCTTTAATACAAGGAAGGAACAAGTCTCAGTATGGGTAATTCCTACAGTTAATACAACCTCAGGAGTACAAAACTCCACTCTCCCATTATTCAATGGAGTGGAATCCAGTGCGATAATTTGAATTACCTCCCTTAAAGGAATTATAGGCACACCCACAGATTGCACAAAATCATAATCAATAAAATTAGCAGCAGAACCTGAATCCACAAATGCTTCACCGGACCTCTTGAATTGGTTATAAGAAATGGAAATAGGTAACAAGATTTTCTTTCTTACCACCGCAGGGGGTACCTTACTTCCAGGAACAGACCTTTTTGAGAGCAGAAGTCTCGGACACTGCTGGAGCCAGTGGTTCATCTCACCGCAGTAAAAACAGGCCCCTCTCAGGCGTCTCTGATCCCTCATAGTAACTCCCAACTGCATAGGCTCCTCCTGGACCTTGATAGGAGACGGGCTCTGAAGAGGAACTTCGGACAACACGGCAACTTGAGGGCAACAGAACGTTCCTTTTGTCTCTCCCTAAACCGTCGGTCAAGTTTGATAACTAAGGTCATAGTCGCCTCTAAGGTGTCAGGAGTAGGATAACTAACTAGTAAATCCTTCAGATGGTCAGACAGTCACACCCTAAAATGGCTTCTCAAAGCAGGGTCATTCCATTTAGAGGACACACACCATTTTCTGAACTCAGCACAGTAATCCTCAACTGGACGATTACCCTGCCGAATGTCTCTGAGCTGAGTTTCAGCTACAGCGGCCAAGTCAGGTTTTTCATATAAAAGACCTAGGGCCTGGAAAAAAGCCTCCACAGACAATAGACAAGGAGAGTCAGGTGGCAATGAGAAAGCCCACTCCTGCGGATCACCTTGCAGCAAGGAAATAATGATTCCTACCCGCTGCTGCTCAGAACCCGAGGAGTGTGAGCGTAAACGGAAATATAATTTACAACTTTCCTTAAAGGAACGGAAAGTCCTTCGGTCCCCAGAAAAACGATCGGGCAATTTTACATGGGGTTCAATATTGGGGTTTGGCATGGAGGGAACGACTGCGGGTGCAGTCCGCAGCTGCTCCTGATGTTGGAGTCTCTCGGCCAAATCCTGGATCATCTGAGCCATGTTACTCATCTGGTCCGTGAGTACTCGCAACGGCTCCATTAGGTACGGCCTGTGATTCTGTCACGACAGGGAAACAAGGGATAGTGTGCCCTGTCTGAACCCCACCTCTTTCCCTGCCTACTTACAGTAGATGCCCTAGGCGACAAAACCGTAACTTGGAGACGGTCCCTATGCTGAGTACGTGCACAGGGTAGGGAAGGGAACACAGGGAAAGACAAACACAGACAGAACAAACACAATAGCAGAATCGTCAGCAAGCAAAGTCAAGAACAGGAGGTCACGTCAAATACCGAGGGGAATCGCAAAAGCGTAGTCTAAGTCCAAAGCCAAAATCCAATATACCAATAATCCAACAGCAAGGTCCAACACACAGCACTGATCTCAGAAGACTAATCACAGGCATCTGAGTGAGGCAGTTGCCATCTTTAAATAGCCCGCCCAGGATCATGTGATGTGGCCAGCATCACATGACCTGAGGCGGAGCAAGCTGTCCAAACAATATGTAAAGTAGCCATGTGGTGTGATCAGCACCACATGGCTAAACCCAAACAGAGAATTAACTCATGAAGTGCTGGCTGACAAGACCAGCACTTCAATTCCCTATTGCTCGTCTCTAGGGGGGCGTAGAGGTCCGGCGACGTCGTGCAGAGGGAGCGCGACGCCGACCTCGCGTGACAGTTTCATTAAATTAACCATTACACCATTATATGATGGAGAGGTCCACAGTTTCAGTGCTCTTACAGTAAAGAATCCCTTTCTGTGACCTTATTTACAAACCTAAGTGGTAGAAAGCTGGAGTCATAGTGGACATCAGTATGGCGGCAATTTGTGGTTGCCATCACAAGTCTCTGTTACAATTAGAATGCACAGAATGCAATGTTTAATGGAGTTGTCCAGGATTTACAGAAATTTTGCTAAAAAAAAACTAACCATTACACACACGTTAAATTCCCTGCCAATCCAGCACCACCTCTACAGTGGTCTCAGCTGGTCCTTCAGCAATGGTGTCACATTTATCATTCATGTAACTTCTGCAGCTAATCACTGGCTTCAGCGGTGATGCTTGCATGTATGGCACGCAGAAGTCATGTGAGTCATGTTATGTGGTCATTTGGTTACATTGCCTATTTATTTATTGCTCTTAAACAAATATTGTAAAATCTAGGATAACCCCTCCCCTTTAAGATCTCACCACACAGAGGCACTTTGCATTATTTTAGGCAGAATATTCTTCATCAGTTAACCTTGTCAATAAAAAATGTATTTTATTTCTCTTTCTATGTTCAAATAATTAGTCACTGGTGAAAACCTCTGCAATGGGTCACGCTATATACCTAATTATAAATACATATTGTATGAATCTGACAATTTTTCTTTTATTACACGTTTTCATGTCCTGGTCTGCAAGTGTTCCATGATCTTTTAAGAAGAATGCTGTTATTGAATAAATATTTGGCCAATCTGATTCCCCATTTTGGCCAGTTGGTGGTAAACCCTCTCAGATGTTCAGCCATACTAGATTATTTATTAATAATAACTTTAGCAGGTATGGAGCTGTTCTTTAGTTACTCAGTTGTGCAACCTGCACAAAAGTATTTAGAAACATCATCCTGCTCCTGTAATCTCTTCTTGTCTGTTAGTGATGTCTATGTTATGTCTTTTGATCATACCTATGTTCCTTACAAACTTACTGCTAGGGCACCATCTACATGGAGTTTGTATGTTCTCCCACTGATTGCATGAGTTGTTTCTGGGAACTCTGGTTTCCTCCCTCACTCCAAAAACATTGAAGTTTAATTGGAATGTAGATTGTGAGTCCCAGTGGGGACATGGACCAGTGAGAGTGATGACCATCTCTGTACGGGGCTTAGAATACATTGGCACTATATAAATGAATAAAATAATAAAAAATATTTAGATTAGCACACACAGGGATGACACTCATACATAAAGGCTGGAACGTCCACATAATAGCTCATATGCACTCTTGGATGAGCTAGCGGTGGAAATTTCTACTCTGAGAGTCTCCATTCACCTCAACGTAGGTCACATTTTTGGAGAAAATGCATTGTAAATCATGTTATGACTGCAATATATAAATTCAGCAATATAGTAATAAAAGTATACTATGAGTAACATCTGTAAAATGATAACAAATGTCTCATAATAAAGTGAAGTTACAATGTGTTAGTCCAGATTCCCTGTAATTTTCACTGTTTGTACTGGACATATTGTAAGGTTCCGACTTTTCTTGCTTGATTATGCAAATGGAAGGATGTAAGGACAAAGTCAAAAGGACTTTTTGTTTTGTTGTACTGAAACATTTGTGCCCTTTTGTAGAACAGCTGATTCAGAGATTCTGCTCTGTTCTCTCTGCCATTGTCCTCTCTCGTCAGTTCCGATATAGAGAATGCAACAACTTCATTAATCACAACTCATCAGTTTAAGCTAATGTAGTTGATTATTCTTGTTCACTAAATTCATGGTCAAATGCCATATCCTGAGATCTAACAGCATAGTAAGAACTGCGTGACCGGTGTGCTAGACTTCATATACGTGATGATTCTATGAGTGCACAGTATACGGCACACCAAATAGGCAGGCCTGTGTGAGAATTTGTAACAACAGTTATTCTCCAAATCTTCAAAATGTATCTGTCAAATACCTGGTGAAGAAAGAAAAAAGATATCAAGACAACAAAACAAATTCAAAAATGTTTTGTTAATTTTGTTATTAATTATTATATTATTTTTATTAAAGGGATCATCCCATGATTAATGTAAAAATGAAAATCAGACATAACATATATTACATGAAAATCTCTTTCCAACAATGCTAGAACCAGCCATGTATCTCCATCCAGAGGTCTCTTCATTCATTGCTCCAAGTACTTTGCTAGATTTATTTCAAGCCGGTACTTCAGCGGGTGTGTTATTTCTACTGAAGCTCAGGGATGTGTAAATTCTGCTGCAGTTCTTTCCCTATAACTACTCAGCAGGCAGTTGAAGCATGGAAATGAGCATGAGTCTACCTCAGCAAAGTAGACAGAGAAATAAGAGCAAGAACAAACAAAAGGTGGCACTATACAGATAGATTTTCATTAAATAACTTGGTGGCTATACTAAATTTTTTATTATATGCAATAACAAAAGTATTCAGATCCAGGTGCTGGTTTGAAAACTTGCAGAGTATTTTTGGTGGGACAACCCGTTTAAATTGGGTTTCTGGGAATTCGGCACAGAGGATCAGTAGTTAATACCGCTGCCTTAGAGCACTGGGTTTTGTGTTTGAATACAACCAAGGTCATAAACTACATGGAATTACTATGTTCTCCATGCGTTTCCTCCCACACTCAAAGACATACTGAAAGCAAATTTAAATTGTGAGCTCCACTGGAAACAGTGATTGATGGCAATAAAAGTTGTCTATAAAATGTCTATAAAAGTGCTGCAGAATATGTTGGCACTATAGAAGCAAGAGAAATTAATGAAATAAATAATCATTTGATGACCTCAGGATGTCATCAATATCTGATTGTTTGGGGTTTGACACCTGCCAATCAGTTGGTTGAAAGAGCTGCAGTACTTGGACAAGGACATCATACGTAGTATAGTGGCCGTGCTTGGTATTGCCGCTCAGTCACATCCACCTGAAGGAACTCGGAAGCCTGAAAAACAAGAAAAGCGCATGACTTGCTGAGGAAGGTTTGTCTTAACCTCTTTCTGCTTGGACATCTTCAAACTGCTACTGAAAGTAGTTTTAGGAGATTTCCTGCAGTCAGACAAGTCCCCTATTCTTCTCTGCCTTTCCATCTAATTCATAAATAGGCTGGCCTGGTGTCCTGCAATCTGGGAAAGATGGATAATAATGTCTGAGAGGCGTTGGGGGTATATTGTTTTTATAAAATTTGTGAATTTATCATATCATATGGTACCAGGGCAACACAATCTGTTGTCACCAATGCAGCTCTACAGTTTTATCACCCAGCTTTTCTAGCACCCTGAACGGCAAGTTGGTCTAGCTATATGAAGGGATTTATCACCCATAACTAGGCAAGTTTGCAATTCAGCAATCTTGGAAAGCTTAGTAACAATCTCTGCAGATATATAATGGAGCCCACACTTGCTACATACATTCTGTATATACTATGTCCATAAATATAATATCAGTACAGCTGTGAGTATATACAGTACTATATATGTAGTTTGGTTTGCAGCATACCTCCACATGCTACTCGGCCTTCTAAAGGTGCTGAAAGGCAAATCTGCACAATTATGCAATGAAAGGATGAATTATCAGTGTGTAACTGGGCAGATTACCTATTCAGCTGTATGTACTATGGGTGGTACTATGTATATACTACAACTGGTACTATGGCTTGTGCTGTTATCAATTCTTTTTTATACTATTAGTAATTAGTATCGCTTACTGTGTAGACAAAAATTATCCAGCCCCTCCTCCTATACATCTTAGCTCATACGCACTAGCACCAGAAGGGGAAGAGGGAGGGAGTACAAGACATGGCTGCAGCTTGAGAGAACAATCCACTGGTTTTCTAGTTTAGTTTTCATGGTCTGCAATTGTGATATCTGATGAAACAAGAGCAAAAAACAAGACACATGTGGAGATTATGTTACATTATGTTGATTCTTTTTTCTTTGTTTGGATTCTGAGTTTAGTGGTTGTTCAAATAAGACCAATCAGCAGAAAGATCATATGACCGAAGGATGTTATATCACAGGCTGAGGAAGAGTCTGCAGCTCTTGCCTGAGTGCCATATCCCCTTCCAACTATTGATCTGCAGGAGTGAAGGGAACTGGAATTGGAGGGAATCATATCTCCCTCCAATCATATATTAATGACCTATCCTGAAGATAGCTCACCAAATTAAAGTCCAGGAAACCCCCTTTAATACACACATTCAGCCAAAACTAAAAATTTATGAATGCAGTCATGTCACTGTAAACAGAGGGTAGCATGGAGAGTAAAGTCATTTTTGCCCAACAACTCCTTCTCCTTTGGTTTGCTCCTTGGTTTTCGTAATCCGTAATCTCAACATTCAGACTCCCCCTGAACAAAGCTTCTGAAAAGTCATTATGACATGTAACAAATTTGTATAAAATAATAAGTACCATTTAAGTAGATTCCATGTATTCTGGCATTACTTGATAGAACATAACCTATAGAAGTCTCCAACTTGTGTCCTCCAACTCCTTCCATGGCTATCAACAGTTAAGAGTTACATAGTAACATAGTAACATAGTTTATAAGGCCGAAAAAAGACATCTGTCCATCCAGTTCGGCCTGTTTTCCTATAAGTTGATTCAGAGGAAGGCAAAAAAACCCTGTGAGGTAGGAGCCAATTTTCCCCACTTTAGGGAAAAAAATTCCTTCCCGACTGCCACAGCTGAAGAGCCACAGGTGGGAGACCACTGGTCTATAGCAGTGTTCCTCAACTCCAGCCCTCAGGGTCCACCTGACGGTCATGTTTTCAGGATTTCCTTAGTGTTGAGCAGGTGATATAATTAGTGTCCATGCATCAGGACTTACCACAGGTTTTCATTCTGTGTGATCTTCCCAAATCATGGCCGGCAGGTGGGCCCTGAGGACTGGAGTTGAGGAACACTGGTCTATAGGATAAAGGTTAAGTACGCCATCAAATCAATAAACAGTGGCAGATTTCACATGGAGCCATCTAGTTATCATGCATCCTTAATACTTTCTACACACAGTAAATCAAATGTATGAATGGATCACTCTGCTCCCAGGAAAGGAAGTAAAAGAATGCCTTGTGGATAGAAACTGGATCCACCATGAATGTATTCCAGATAAACAAACTTATCAAACCAACAAACATTTTATTTTTAATGTCACTGTATATTAGGATTATGACACAACTATTTGCTGGATTGTCATATGAGTGAGTTTTGCATCAAGTGTTTCTAATTTTTTGCTGTTGTAACCAGACCATGCTATGTTCCTTTCTGGAACACTATGATGAATAATACAAGGGGTATTTCAATGAATCATTTGGTTACATTTGTAGAGACAATGCAACTATAATACAGACTTTTTTTTTAGTTTGCTGAAAAATAAAAATGTACAAAAATATAATATCTGATCCAATCAGTTTGAAAGGAATTTAATTGGATACAACAGGTTTTAGCAGAACTAGAAAACTCTGCCTCAGTTCATAGCCCTGAGGTCATTCTGAGGGAAAAAAAATGAAAGATTTTCAAAACAATGAGACAGATTTGGAATTAAGTCAAACATCTGTAATGTTTGGGAAGCCATCCTAACCTGGCAATGAAACTTGGGATGTAAACAGTGGTACAGTTAGACTCATACATCACTAAAGTCATGCAAACCTAATTATACACACAATAGCTTTCCAATAGATCAGACTAATAGGTATTCTTGGAGTCCAACTGTAGATCATAAAGACTATTGGGTATTCCATAGCTACTGTACAAGTCAATAGCCCTATTTAGTCAATGATGCATTAGTAGGTATCTAAATGTACATTTTCAGAAGTCCAGCCTCCACCTCCTTTGCATATTATTTCCATAAGAAATTATCCAAAGGCCCGAGAACTGCTACCACAATGTGACTGGTGCTTGAGAGTGTTAATTCATTTCATCATTTGCTGGCTGAACACAGCACAAGTTCAGACTCATTGCATGTATTCAATAGGCCTTGATTCTTAAGCTAACATAGAACTAAGCCAGATGTTTCTGCACTGGTAACAGCTGGACTAATTGATTAATGAGGTGCTAATTATACTAAACTGAAAATTTTTGGACAAATCTCATTGAAATATCTATAAACATATACTCTGAGTGCCTACCTCTTGCAATTTCACATCTGCAAGTTCTTAAGTCATAATATGATTCAGAAGTACTCATAGACCAACTGGCAAGACACATTCTCTTTTGATGTAGACTTTACCTAGTTTGGTACATGTCCTCACCTTTTACTAAGGTGTTCTGCTCTGAAAGGGGGTTTCTGTTTTGCATCAATACCGGTTAAGATAATCATTTATGAAGGTAGCTGTAATTTTGGAATGTATTTATTTAACCTTTTTTTGCTCCCATTCTCCATTATGGGCTGTGGTCACCTGTCCATGTCCATGCAGCTCCTTCTTCTTTTTTTTTACTGTGATGTTGTGTCCATTGGCATGTCAAAGCAGCAACAAGAACAGTAATAGCCGAATGTGTACGTAACTAGCTGACTAGAAGAGGCAATAAACTAGCTGGGTGTTGTTAGGGGCAGTGATAAGGGAGTGTCTATATAACTAGATGGATGTTAAGAGCTATAAACTAGCTGTGGTGTTGTTAGGAGCAGTGATAGGGGAGCGTCTATATAACTAGCTGGGTGGGAGGAGCAATACACTAGCTGGGTGTTGTTAGAGGTAGTGATAGGAGAGTGTCTAAGTAACTAGCTGGGTGGGAGGAGCAATAAACTAACTGGATGTTGTTAGGGGCAGTGATAGGGGAGTAGCTATATAAGTGGCTGGGTTGGAAGAGCAATAAACTAGCTGGGTGTTGTTAGGGTCAGTGATATGGGTTTCTATGTAACTAGTTGGATCAGAGGAGCTATAAATTATCTAGGTGTTGTTAAGGGCAGTGATTGGAAGAGTGTCTATGTAACTAAGTGGGTGGGAGGAGCTATAAACTAGCTGGGTGTTGTTAGGGGCAGTGATAGGGGAGTAACTATGTAACTAGCTATGTGGGAGGAGCTATAAACTAGCTGGGTGTTGTTAAGGGTAGTGATTGGTGGAGTGTCTATGTATCTAAGTGGGTGGGAGGAGCTATAAACTAGCTGGGTGTTGTTAGTGGCAGAGATAGGGGAATATCTATGTAACTAGCTATGTGGGAGGAGCTATAAACTAGCTGGGTGTTGTTAGGGGTAGTGATAGGGAAGCGTCTATGTAACTAGCTGGGTGGGAGGAGCTGTAAACTAGTTGGGTTTTGTTACGGGAAGTGCTGAAGCTTTGGCAGAGAAAGGAGAAGTTCATCATGGGTTTGGTTGTATACAGCAATAGGAAGTGCTACATATAGGATTTAAACCAGAGTGATCTGTTTACAAAGTATAAACAAGAGAGTCTAAATTTAAAAAAGCATGGGGAACATGTATATGAGGTAAGCAACTACATGAGCATATCTGTTACAAACTATAGTAATCCCAGAAAACCCCTTTAAGGTTATTTTGCATAGGCTGCTGATCGGCCGGATAAATGTTCATAAGAAAATTCACTTACCATTATTGTCCATGTAAATAGTTAATCATTTACATGGGTCAATTATCAGTAACCAGCATTCGATAAGTGAACTTCGATCCGAATTTCAGGATAAATTCGATTCGCAGCGAAGCCAAATTTCCTTGTGCTTTGCGGTAGCCAATTGATTTAATCTAAAATAGTGTAAAAAAATAAAATAAAAAATATCTACTCGATCTATTTGCTCGCAATGGGCCGGCCGCCGCCATCTTGCTTCAAAATCTGGCCGAAATCTCGTGCCCAGTGACGTCATCTTGGCCCGCAAAAGATTTCGTGCCAGACCTCCAAGCAGGATGGCGGCGGGCGGCCTGTCGCAAGCAAATGGATAAGGTAAGTATTTTTTATTTTTTATTTTTTTATTTTACACTGTATAATTCCTATCAGATGTTGCGGCACACTAGTTACAAAGAAATACACTTTGTGACAAAGTAATTCATCACAAAGCGGATTTTTTTGTAAAATTCGGCGAAGCAGCCAAATGGAATTTTACAAAACTTTGCTCATCTCTGTTAGTATATGGCAATGCAAAATATAATAGATTTTTAATTAAAAAGGAATTTCATTACGCAAAAGTAGTAAAACATGAAAAAATATATACATTTGGTATTGTCATAATCGTATCAATCTGCAGAAAAAAGTTATCATATCATAAATACCACATTGTGAACCTCATAAAAAAATAAAAATAAAAAACAGACAGAATTTAATTTTTTTCCCTCGTCACCCCCAAAAATGAGATAAAAAGTGATAAGATGTACCCTAAAATGGTGTCATTAAAAACTAAAGCTTGTCAACAAAAAATAAAAAAGTTATGGTCCATAAAACCATTTCAGCAAATTCCATGTTAGAAAATCTAGATGACGCTCCTTCCCTTCTGAGCTTTGGCGTATCCGCAAACAGTAGTTTACAGCCACAAATTGAGTAATTATCTACTCAAAATAAAATGGGTAGCAAATTGTGGGGTGATATTCTCCTGTTATCCCTTGAGAAAAAGAAAGTTTGGGCCTAAAGCACAATTTTCTTGTAAAAAAAAATGTAATTTTTAATTTTCACAGCCAAGTGTTATAAATTTTATGAAATACCTGTGTTCACTACACCCCTTAAAAATTTCTTGTGTGGTATAGTTTCCAAAATGTGGTTACTTTTTAGGGGTTTTCACTGTGGGGGTGCTTCAGGGTTTCTTCAAATGCAGCATGGCGCCCCAAAAACTATTCTAGCAAAATCTGCCCACCAAAAACCATATGGCGCTTCTTGCCTTCTGAGCACTGCTGTGTTCCCATGCAGCGGTTTAAGACCACATATGGGGTGTTTCTGCAAACTGCAGAATCAGGGTAATAAATATTGAGGTTTGTTTTGCTGTTAACCCTTGATGTGTTATAGGAAAAATGGATTAAAATAGAAAATCTGCAGCGAAAAATGAAATTTTGAAATTTCACCTCAATATTGCTTTAATTCCTGTGGAATACTTAAAGGGTTAACATTTCTAAAAATCAGTTTTGAATCGGTTGCCATGTTTATTTTCTAAAATTGGGTAATTTATGGGTGGTTTTGATTATGTAAGCCTCTCAAAGTGACTTCAGAACTGAATTGATCCATTAAAAAATTTGACTTTGGAAATTTTCTTCAAAATTTCCAAAATTGATTCTAAAATTGTAAACCTTCTAACGGCCTAAAAAATAAAATAACATTACCAAAATGATGCCAACATAAATTAGACATATGTTGAATGTGAAAGTATCTTATCTAGTTTTTATGAGGTATCACTATCTGTCTTAAAAGCAGAGAGATTCTAATTTCAAAAATAGTGAATTTTTCCACATTTTTGGTAAAGTTTGGATTTTTTTTTAAAAGGAAAGGTAAAACATATTGACTCAAATGCATCATTAACCTGACTTATAATGTGTCACGAAAAAACGTTCTTATAATAGGTTGGATAAATAAAAGCATTCCAAAGTTATTACCACATAATGTTAGATTCGCAAAATTAAAGGGGTTCTCTGGGAATTAAGAAAATAAAAATACGTAAATCTTACTTCATTATAAACACATTCCCAAATATCTTTCATTATTTATAATGGATCATTTTGTCTGGGGAGCAATGATTAGGAAAATCAAAATGGTCGCTGTCCTATTAGTACACACAGAACCTGTCCTAATCACACAGCAGGACAAGTTACTTCACAACACTGAGGTAAAGAGCTGCCTCATCCTCCTCTCTGCTCTGCTTGTTAGGGATTATGGTCCTGACTACTGTTTAATATGATATTTAGCTGAATCTTTGTAGGAATGGAGTTCATGAGGAGACATGAAGTACAGAGAGGATGGACAGGACAGACTATGGTGATGGAGACTGTACACAAGGGCTACTGCTCATCAGCCACATCTGCTCATGAACTCCATTCCTACAGAGATTCAGATGAAGATCTTATCAGCTGTATTCAGAATCATAATCCCTGACAAGCAGAGCAGAGAGGATAATGAGGCAGCTTTTTACCTCAGTGTTGTGAAGTAACTTATCCTGCTATGTCATTAGGACAGGTTTTGTGTGAACTAAGAGGAAAGCGGCCATTTTGTTTCTCCTAATCATTGCTCCCCAGACAAAACCAAGCCATTATAACTAATGTAAGGTATTTTGGAATATATTTATATTGAAGTATTATTTAAGTATTTTCATTTTCTTAATTCCTGGAGACCCCCTTTAAGGTTTGTCAGAAAGGGAGTAAATGGCCTAGTCTGGAAGTGGTCAATGTTTGCGCTATTAAAGGTAATAGGGTTATCCCACAAAAAGTATTTATCACCTGTCCACACAGTTAATCTCATTGCGTCATTTCATTCATCACTTTTTTTAATTTGAATTATAATCTACATCATTACAGTTCTCATCTGCTATTACCTGGAAGGTTCTGATTCTCCTTGTTGAGATTTAGGTAGATAAGAGTCTTTAAAGCAGTGCTCACCGGAAAAAGGAAGAAAACTGTCTCTCTAGCTCTAACACATGTAATATAGAAAAATGGATGTCTGACTAAGGTATTTAATATAAAGCATGTGAAATACGTCTACTGATTTCATCTTCCAGCCTCATTTCTTATACTATGCAGCTAATAGCATAAGGAATACTGCATAATTACTATAACCTCCTCTGGTAACGTTGATCTCCATACACCACTGTAATCTAGCAAGTGATTTAAACCAGACTAGACTGGGTAATGTTACTAAAAGGGAAGTCATTATCTAAAACTTTTAGGCAATCAAGTTATTTTTTTGTTGGCTTTCTGTTACATTTCACTTTTTTCTCTCTGTGCTTTTGCTCTGGGAAAGAGCAAAATGCCAATGAAACCTTCCAATTTTATGGTGTTCTGGGTGTGAAGTTTCATCAAAATGTTCTGTTCACATTTCAGAGGTCTTCACTCTAAGGCCCTTAAAAACGCTACAGCTGTAGAAAACAAGATAAATTGCAACTACTCTGGAGATTCTGTATGGGTGGTGCTGATAGCTTTTTAAAAGTATTAAATAAGTTCATTATTTTATTTGATTTCAATCTGAATTTTTCACTAAAACGCTATTACAATTACTAAGGAAAGATAACTTTGAAGAATAAGTTCCACTCATTCTTGGAAAAAAATAAAACACGTTTTATATTCACTACTGCTGGTATTCAGTTAAAAGAAATCACTTTTAGCTAGCCTTATTAAGTACATTACTTACTGCCGCTGATCTCATATCCAGTAATTTCTATATGGATACTCACCCTCTCTTATTTGCCCACTCTCATGGTTTTCCAGGCCCGTTTTGCCACAGCACAGCGGGAAAATGGGGGTGAGTATGGGCAAACAAGTTAGTCATGATAATCTCTTTCTACAAAGTTAGAACCAGCCCTGTACCTCATAGACCCAGAGATCTCCCCATTAATTACCCTATTTGCTGTGCTAGATTTATTTCAGGCTGGCAGCTTAAGGGATGTGTTCTTTCCCGGAGGTGTGTGCTTTCTGCTGCATCCCTCTCCCTGCAACTATCACAGTAGACAGTAGACACAGTAGACTGTAGATTCGGCTAGTGGCAGTTGATGGATGGTATTGAGCATTTGTGTCCACCTCAGTGTTGTTGCTGAGGTGGGCAGAGAAATAAGAAAAATAACAAACAGCAGGTGGCGCTATACATATATATTTTATTGAATAACTCAGTGGCTATACTAAATTGATAATTACATGAAATTACAAAAGTACAGTGGCGCTTGAAAGTTTGTGAACCCTTCAGAATTTTATATATTTGAGCATAAATGTGACATAAAAGTACAGCAAATTTTCAAAGAAATCCTAAAATTAAATAAAGATAACCAAATCAAACAAATGAGTCAATATATTAGACTTGTTTATTTATTTATTGAGGAAAATGATCCAATATTGCATGTCTGTGAACGGCAAATATATAGGAATGAACCTTTAGGTGAAGCAGATCATTTGAAGGTGAAATTAGAGGCAGATGAAGTAATTCAATGGGATGACAGTCAAGTATGAGTGGGCAACCTGTTTTATTTGAAGAAAAGGAATTTACCAAACTTTTATCTTAACAACAAGTTTGTGGAAGTGTATCATGGCATGAACAAAAGAGACTCTGAGGACCTCAGAAGGAGAGTTGTTATGTTCATCAGTTTGAAAAATGTTATGAAACTATCTCTTAAGAGTTTGGACTCCAATAGATGGGGTGCACCACCAATGAGGCCAGGTGAGGAGATCGCCTCAGGCACCACAATGTAGGAGCAAGAGGGGGGTAGTGGAAGGGCCATGGGCATTGAACGCTTTCATTGTGGCAAAGGAGTTAGGTTAAGACATTGGCATTGGGGAGGCGCCGTTTTAATTTTCACCTCAGGCAGCAGAAAGGCTACAGTAGGTGCACCCCTGCCAATAGAGATGAACAAATCAATTCTAAACTAATTGGATTTGTTATGAACTTTTCAAAAATATGTCCACCAAAACTAACTGAAGTTTTGTGCCCATCACCATTTTACTTTGCAAATTGGTGGAGAAAATGAGTGGAAGGAAGAATATGGAGGATCACATGACCCTGAAACTGAGAATGGGAGGACTTGCCCTAATTGGCATAGAGGCTGTCTGACAGCTTGATAAGCCAATCAGGGGCCATTTTTCAGCCAGGTCCTTCTGCTCAGAACGAGCCAGATGCCATTCTGTTCTCAGCTGTGGATGTGAATTGCAGAAACAAGCCAGTTACTAGGGACATTATAGGGCAGTGGTCCCCAACAACCAGGCCATGGCCTTGTACCGGGCCGTGGATGATGTAGTACCAGGCCGCATATTGGTACAGGGAGGAGGAGACTTTACCTCTGCATACTGGGTGTTGTCTTCACCCTGGACATAATGCTGTCCAATTGCTAAGGTCTGCTTTACAGTCACGGAGAAGACAAGCTGTTCTCACAAGAATTACCTAATCTCTTGAGAACAGCTTGTCCTCCCTGGCTGTGAAGCAGTCCACAGCAATTGGACGGTGTCAAAGCCAAGGGCGAAGACAACGCCCACTGAGCAGATATGATGTCTCCTACTCCCTGTACCTAGTAGGAAACCTGTATGGGCGTACCCTTACAGTGCAACTTTAAAGGGGACAAGAGTAGAATTTCAACATCCTTGATTGCCTTAACAAGTATTGTCAGTAATCGTACATGGCTTCATAAGAAGATCTCAGCAAATATCTGGCCATTTGCCTAAATTTTACATGTGGTGTACTACTGGAAATTTACATACACACCGCTGCCTATACCATGATACCAACCCTTTCTCCCTGGTCCCTGGGAAAATTGTCACGCATGAAAGTAGTCTGTGGTTCAAAAAAGGTTTGGGACCACAGATATAGGGGCATTAAAGGGAGAGAATATGAAGATATAATTTAGTGGATTTTAGAGTTTTATCAGTTAAAGCATAAAAAGTGAGTGATGGACTGATCGCTGTCTCAGTTGTTTCATACAGTTTGCTGGCAAGTTCTGTTTTATAAAATCATTTAAGAAACTCACTGTATGAACAGCCAGCCAGCTTTTTTGTCGGGAAAATGTTTCTATAGTTCATAGACTTATTGCAGAATACCAATAGCATACATTCTGCTACACCAAGAAATTTTCCCTTTTTTTTTTCAGAAAACCATCTATTATCTATCCCTTTTCCAAATTTTTTCATGTTACACCCACAAACCTAAAAGTTATTTTTTTGTGACTTCGTGTGATAGACCACCACAAAGTAGCAAGTATGTGTGAAGTGAAAACAAAATGATACATCGTTTTCACATTTTTAAATAAATAAATATCTGAAAAGCATGGTGTGCATTTGAATTCAACCCCCTGTACTCTGATACCCCTAAATAAAAACAAGTTTTACCAATTGCCTTTAGAAGTCACCTAATTAGTAAATAGAGTCCATCTGTGTGTAATTTATTCTCAGTATAACTACAGCTGTTCTATGAAGGCCACAGAGGTTCAGCATCATGAAAACCAAGGAACACAGCAGACAGGTCAGGGAAAAAGTTGTGGAGAATTGTAAAGCAGGATTAGGTTATAAAAGGATATTCCAAGCTCTGAACATCTCACAAAGCACTGCATAGCTCAGGTGGGAGAATCTGTCCACAGGATAACTATTAGTTGTGGACTCCACAAATCTGGCCTTTATGGAACAGTGGCAAGAAAAAAGCCATTTTTGAAACCAAGCCATAAAAAGTCCCATTTGCAGTTTTCCACAAGCCATGTAGGGAACACTGCAAATAATGAGAAAGAAGGTGCTCTGGTCAGATAAGACCAAAGTTAAACTTTTTGGCCTAACTGTAGAACACTTAGTGTGGCAGAAAACTAACACTGCACATCAATCTGAACAGATCATCCCCACCATGAAACATGGCAGTGGCAGCATCATACTGTGTGGATGCTTTTCTTCAGCAGGGACAGGTAAGCTGTTCAGAGTTGATGGGAAGATGGATGGAGTTAAATACAGGGACAATCCTGGAGGAAAATCTGTAGTTTTTATTGATACAATTCTGGAGCACCTATAAATTTTTGCTCACTTTTTATTCAATTATTTGGGGGAGTGAAGTGAACTGCACATCAGCCATTTTGTTTCCATTACAGTGTTCATCATATGGGATTAATATGCTCATATTTTAATAGTTCAGGTATTTTAGGATGCAGAGGTGCATATGATCTTTATTTTTTTACGGTTTAGTTATTTTACTGTAGGGAAAAGGAGTGATTTAAATTTTTATATTTTTTCAATATTTTGAAAAATATTTGAAAACTTTTTTTACTTACTTTTTTTTTTTTATAAAACTTTTTAAGCCCCTTAGGGGGCTTGGAAATGCAATCCACAGTGTATCACAGATTTGTCATTTTCTTATGGAGCCCTGCCACCTGCAGGCCTCCATAAACACTACAGCTGTAATAGCCTAGAACTCTTTAGAGAGAGTTATGCTATTAGAATGAACAACTTCCTCGATCTCTGCTCTGGAAAGTTGTCCGGGCCTGAGGAGCACAGCACTCTCGTGGGAAAGCTGCCTCAGGTACCATGGTTACAACTGACCATGGCATCTGAGAGGTTAAATATCTGCAATCGGCATAATTGCTGCTCGCAAACAATAGCCCCAGGTGTCTACTATATGTAACAGCAGGTACCTGGTGGCTATGGCGCCTGCTCAATTCAGAAGCAAGCGCCATCTTTAAGTAGATGACATTCGCTGTAAATGTACTGCGCATGTCAAGGAGTTAATGCATTTTATTGCACCAAGGGGTTGTTCAAATATCAGTTATTTGATCAGTTATTTCCATCAGTTAGGGTGCATTCACATCACCGTTCAGCTTTCCGTTCTTATGATCCGTCAGAAGAAGAGAGAGAGAGAAAAAAACAGGATCCAGTAAAAAAACGGATCCTGTTGCATCAGTTGTCATCCGTTTGAGCCATTTCAGTCTGAGATCCATTTTTTAGACGGGGAAAATAGTCCTGCATGCAGTACTTTTGTTTCCATCTAAAAAAACAGATCTCAGACACAAATGGCTCAAACGGATGACAACTGATGCAACAGGATCCATTTTTTTACTGGATCCTGTAAAAAAACGGATCCGTTTCAATCCTATGCATAACCGATGCAACAGGATCCTTTTTTTACAGGATCCAGGTTTTTTTTCTCTCTCTCTTCTTCTGACGGAACAGAAGAACGGAAAGCTAAACGGTGATGTGAATGCACCCTTATTGTCAGCCAAAACCAGGAGTGGACACTAAACAGAGATCAGGTATAATGAAAAGATCTGCACCTGTTTAGTGTTTTTGACTCGCACCTGGTTTTGGCTGACAATAACTGATGGAAATAACTGATCAAATAACTGATATGTGAACAACCCCTTAATTGTTAACCCATTGTATTGTATCATGATTACCGAGCATTATTACTTACACCCTTGTGCTAAACAACAGCATTTACTAAATGAGATTGTTGATAACCAAAAAAATAGCAAATTGGAGTAGTGTCCGGAAGCTGCCCAGTTTGATCTGTCTGTACGGTCTTGTTTAGCCTCTTGTGTCATCTCAGAGAGGGTTTTCAGTGAGGCAGGTGGTGCCATCACTAGGATGCTCAGATGTTGAGTTTTATGCCGGACAGTCTGATTTCCTCGCACCCTGTCCCCCGCCCGACATAAGGCCTAGACGGATGCTTGGGTGTCATCATTTTCAGAGGCTCCACACTTTCTTCAGGGGAATCCCCTGAGGATGCCAGATCAGCGGGCAAAACATGTGAGGGGCAATGTTTTAGTTTTTAGGACAGGTGCACATAGCTTTGTGAAACCAACAAATAGATAATGGACAACAGATTATGATGTAGGGATAGGAATGTAGTCAAGACACAGCAGCGCAGCCAGAGAAGACCAGGGAGGAGGGGTGAGTACAACACTTGCAGTGCTTCTCTCCCCGTGCTTCCTGCAGACTAGTGAGCTCTTCCATAATGGAAGTGCTCACTAGTATTCGTTTTATAAGATACACTGCATCTTATAAAGCGAAAGATACCGTAATTGGTAGTACGCTTCTGGCAAGGGGGTTCTGTGGGCCCCCTGCTTAGAGACCCAGTCACAATTGCGACCACCTACAGCTACACCACTGCACATTATATTGAATAACTAAATGACTACACTACATTTTTAATTATATGCAATTATAAAACCTTTAGGTGCTGGTTTAAAAATTGTAGAATATTTTTCATGGGACAATCCCTTTAAGTAGATGTATTTTCTATTACAGTCACTGTCCTGGGACGTCCGATCTACAAGTATAAGCATATGATTAAAAAACTTTCATCATTTCCCTTATTTACTCATTGAGTTAGTTAAGGAAAGTACCTGAGACTTTCTATTCAGTATAATATAGGACTAAAGTGATAAATGTTAGCTGCAATCTAGTAGATGACGTCTCTGGCCATTTCATTTTGTCTAGTGCACTGCTGCTGCTTAGGTCATTTACTGTAATGACAGCCAGATCATTTTATGCTATAGAAGTTGTTCTCATATTGTACGGCATATTAAATTATGTGCACATTCAGGCCATGGTTCTTAGGGTGGTTGGAAACCAGGGCAATTTGACACAATACAATTTTTTCTGGGCGGATGTCTTGCAGTAAATTGTAAAATTCCATCTTCTGCCTCAGTACTGTGGATTTGTAGCATGTTTAACACATTAACCCCATGAAACATCAGCACTTGTCATTACATGATGTGTATGTCAAGACATCTCTCCTTTCTTCTCATTTTTCTTCCATCTTCCACATCTGGATCTTGTCTTTCCCTGTCGACTAATCCCATGAGACCCAGTTTACATTAGACCTAACCCTGATATGTCCAGAAAAGTGCAGTATATCTAATATATATAGCTGAGTGTATGTGTGTGTGTATGTCAGCTAAAGGAATCCGCACCGCTGCAGCTACAATCACAAAATTTGGCACACATGTACATAAGGTGTCCGGGAAGGTTTTAGAACAGTTTTCAGCTCTCCAGGACGTACCGTTCCTGAGATATTCCCAAAAAATGCATTAGCCAATAGTAGCCTGGTCACATGACCCTTATCAGCCAATAGAAGCTCACAGGCAGTCTCCACACACCAGGTTTCTATGACAACCTAGCCAGTTCACTGCTGTAGGTCTGCATTAAAGAGGCAGAGCATTGTGGATGACAATGGTAAAGAGGTATTTCGGTTACCATAAATATAACTTATGTTTTAGACTAACTCATCATCAATCATTACCTCATATAATGTAAATTTTACATATTTACTGTTCAGTAGTAATAAAAGATGTATTCTTCCACTGCTACCCACATTCCTCCTAAATTACTATGGCATCGACCTGTAATTCCGCCCACCGTCAAAAGAAGGACTTAAAAGCCCCACCCCCAGATCCCACTAAGTCACGCCCCTGACTCAGTCAGGCCACGTCCCTTCCATGCCGCATTTGACCGGGATTAAAAATATAGGTAAAAATCCCCTTCTTTCAGCTGCAGGGGTGGGGGAGGGTGACTTTCTCCCTGCAGCTCATTGCTCAGACTGCACAGTGCTGCTGCTTAGAGTGAGCTGTTCAAAAGGACATCCCTGTGTCCATCCAGGCCCTGCGCATGACAGAGGACAGGAAGTCTGAAAGCCAGACTGTCCAGCCTAAAACAAGACCTCTGGCCACCCTAGGGGCAGGCTGATGTTAGGGTGGCCAGATTTCCGGCTTTAGGCTGGACAGTCCAGTTTTCTGGCTACCTGTTCTCCGTCCGACGCAGTGCCTGGACAGACACAGGGATGTCCACCCTTTCAGTAGCTCACACTAAGACAGCTTCTCCTCCGTGTCTTCACGGAGCCAGGGGGCGTGGCCACATGTTTAGTGGTGTGTCTTCATGGGAACTGGGGGCGCTGTTTCACGTTTGGGGGAATGGCCGGTGAGGTCTGGCTTTCTGGGGTGAAGACAGTGGCTACTCTAGCTGCTGTGGAGGTCACAGTTAAAGGGGCGGGCTGCTGTACAGGTCACTGTTAAAGGGGCAGGCCGCTGTAGAGGTCACTGTTAAAGGGGCTGGCCACTGTAGAGGTCACTGTTAAAGGGGCGGGCTGCTGTAGAGGTCACTGTTAAAGGGGCAGGCCGCTGTAGAGGTCACTGTTAAAGGGGCGGGCACTGAAGAGGTCACTCTCGATATCTTAACGACACACACACACACAAACAGTAAATGAAATAAATTAAATATACCCAGGCGAAGCCGGGTCCTTCAGCTTGTATAGATATATATATATATATATATATATATACATACACACTGTATATGCATTATCTCTTAATATTATAAAAATGAGTTTCTGTCTGTCTGTCTGTCTGTCTGTGTGTTCTCTATGCGCAACCAAACTACTGGACCGATTTTCACCAAATTCGGCACACAGGTACATCAGGTGTCCGGGAAGGTTTTAGACCAGTTCTTATCTCTCTAGGACGTACCGTTCCCGAGATATTCCCAAAATATGATCTCCATTAGCCAATATTAGCCTGGAAGCTTTGGTTTTAATCCCCAACTGCCATTCTCTGCACAGACACACACAGGGAGGGCAGGTTTCCATAACAACACAGCCAGGTAATTAGCAGCCAGCTGAGGAGCTCAGGTAACAACCCAGCCATTTCTATTCACTGACACTGTTAAAGGTATTCGGGTTACCATAAATATAACTTATGTTTTAGACTAATTTTAGACTAAGATAGTTCAGTAGTAATAAAAGATGTTTTCTTCCACTGCTACCCATTGCATGGCCTCATAAATAAGCATGGTATCGACCTTTAATTCAGGCTACCCTAAAAGAAGTACTTAAAACCCCCGCCCCAGGTCTCGCGAAGCCACACCCCCGACTCAGTCAGGCCATGCCCCCTCCCACTGCGCAGCCAACAGGGATTAAAAAAATGAAGGTAAAAATAAACTTCTGTTAGCTGCAGGGGTGGGAGGGTGAATTTCTCTCTGCAACGACACACAAAAATTTTAGATGAAATAGACTAATTTTAGACTACAAACGTTCAGTAGTAATAAAAGATATTTTTTTCCACTGCTACCCATTGCGTGTCCTCATAAATTACCATGGCATCGACCTGTAATTCATGCCAGCCTCAAAATAAGGACTTAAAACCCCCACCCCAGGTCTCGCTAAACTACGCCCCCGACTCTGTCAGGCCATGCCCCCTCCCACTCCGCAGCCAATGGGGATTGAAAAAATGAAGGTAAAAATCAACTTCTGTCAGCTGCAACGACACACTAAAATTTTAGATGAAATAGACTAATTTTAGACTACAACCGTTCAGTAGTAATGAAAGATGTTTTCTTCCACTGCTACCCATTGAGTGTCCTCATAAATTACCATGGTATCGACCTATAATTCAGACCACCCTCAAAAGAAGGACTTAAAAGCAATCCCCCCAAGTTCCCGCTAAACCACAACCCCGGTCAGGTCACGCCCCCTCCCACTCTGCAGCCAATGGGGATTGAAAAAAATGAAGGTAAAAATCAACTTCTGTCAGCTGCAGGGGATGGAGGGTGACTTTCTCTCTGCAACAACACACACAAACATTAAATGAAATAAATTAAATATACCCATGCAAAGCGATGTTTTCTTCCACTGCTACCCACTGTGTTTCCTCATAAATTACCATGGCATCGACCTGTAATTCAGGCCACCCTCAAAATAAGGAATAAAAAGCACCCCCCCAAGATCCCGCTGAATCACGCCCCCGACCCGGTCAGGTCACGCCCCCCTTCCACTCCGCAGCCATACATATATATATACTAGCAGAAGGACCCAGCTTCGCCTGGGTATACAATATATATATATATATATATATATATATACAGTGCCTTGCGAAAGTGTTTGGCCCCCTGGAACTTTTCAACCTTTTCATTTCAGGCTTCAAACAAAAAGATATAACATTTTATATGTTTGGTGTAGAATCAACAAGTGGGTCACAACTGTGAAGTGGAACGAAATTTATTGGATCATTTAAACTTTTTTTGGAATAATAAAACTGAAAAGTTGGGCATGCAAAATGATTCAGCCCATTTACTTTCAGTTCAGAAAAATCACTCCAGAAGTCTATTGAGGATCTCTGAATGATCCAATGTTGTCCTAAATGACTGATGAAGAGAAATAGAATCCACCTGTGTGTAATCAAGTCTCCGTATAAATGCACCTGCTCTGGGATAGTCTCAGGGTTCTGTTTAAAGCACAGAGAGCATCATGAAGACAAGGAACACACCAGGCAGGTCTGTAATACTGTTGTGGAGAAGTTTAAAGCCGGATTTAGATACCAAAAGATTTCCCAAGCTTTAAACATCCCAAGGAGCACTGTGCAAGCGATCATATTGAAATGGAAGGAGTATCAGACCACTGCAAATCTACCAAGACCTGGCCGTCCCTCTAAACTTTCATCTCGAACAAGGAGAAGACTGATTAGAGATGCAGCCAAGAGGCCCATGATCACTCTGGATGAACTGCAGAGATCTACAGCTGAGGTGGGAGAGTCTGTCCATAAGACAACAATTAGTCGAACACTTCAAAAATCTGGCCTTTATGGAAGAATGGCAAGAAGAAAACCATTTCTCAAAGATATCCATAAAAAGTCTCGTTTACAGTCGTTTACATGTGGAAGAAGGTGAAACGAGAAAAGTCTCGTTTACATGTGGAAGAAGGTGCTCTGGTCAGATGAAACTAAAATCTAACTTTTTGGAAACTATGCAAAACTATATGTTTGGCGTAAAAGCAACACAGCTTATCACCCTGAACACACCATCCCCACTGTCAAACATGGTGGTGGCAGCATCATGGTTTGGGCCTGCTTTTCATCAGCAGGGACAGGGAAGTTGGTTAAAATTGATGGGAAGTTGGATGGAGCCAAATACAGGACCATTCTGGATGAAAACCTGTTGGAGTCTGCAAAAGACCTGAGACTAGGATGGAGATTTATCTTCCAACAAGACAATTATCCCAAACATAAAGCAAAATCTACAATGGAATGGTTCAAAAATAAACGAATCCAGGTCTTAGAATGGCCAAGTCAAAGTCCAGACCTAAATCCAATTGAGAATATGTGGAAAGAGCTGAAAACTGCTGTTCACAAACACTCTCCATCCAACCTCAAAGAGCTCGAGCTGTTTTGCAAGGAAGAATGGGCAAGAATTTCAGTCTCTAGATGTGCAAAACTGATAGAGACATACCCCAAGCAACTTGCAGCTGTAATCGCAGCAAAAGGTGGCGCAACAAAGTATTAATGCAAGGGGGCTGAATAATTTTGCACGCCCCACTTTTCAGTTTTATTATTGCAAAAAAAGTTTCAATGATCCAATAAATTTCGTTCCACTTCACAATTGTGACCCACTTGTTGTTGATTCTTCACCAAAAATTTAAAATGTTATATCTTTTTGTTTGAAGCCTGAAATGTGGCAAAAGGTTGAAAAGTTCCAGGGGGCCGAATACTTTCGCAAGGCACTGTATATATATACACACACAAAAATAGTACTTATAAATATCTGGGATGCCAGATCTGTGGATCTGTGTAGCCTCGAACAGGGATAGGGCAATAATATCTGGCTTCCATTACTTCTGCAAATCCTCTTGTTTGTTTGAAACAGATGAAGCCAAAAGAACATGTGGCTATCAAACTAGGAGGGGTTTCAAGATAAGGTCTTTTCAGTGAAAATCAAAATTGTGATTGTGACATGCTTAGTGTTATTTGAACAACTAGTATGGTTTTACTTTCAGATATCTGTTTGAAGTGGAAATAACATAGGCTATACATTTTAATTCAAAAGTAATACCAAGTTTAAAACATGCAGCTACTCCAGGATGGGAGATGGACACAACTGATATATACATATAGTAGAATAATGTTAGGAAGGCATACTTTTCATATGGTCATATAGAGATACAATTTAATAACAATTATAACATTTATTAAAAACTATTTTATTAATGAAAGATTAAAAAAAATAAAAAAATGATATATGGTACCCAGTATGTAAAAACTATTATAGAAAAATCTTTAAAAACATTATAGAGGTCAAAATTATCACAAAAAGAAGTCACCTGTGGGGAATCGTCACCTGTGCGAGCCGTCCTGCTCCTCCGGCGCTCCAAAGACCTGCCGGGACCATGTAAGTATGTATGTGTGTTTGTTTGTCTATATGTGTGTGTGTGTGTGTATGTATGTACTGTGTGACATGTGTGGGGCCGGAGGACGGTTCCGGCTCCACACATGTCGCTGCGGCAGTCCTGATCCGGCAGCACCCTTCACCTGCCGGATCAGGCCTGCCGCTAATGTGAAAGTAGCCTTAGATAGTTAAGTGAGACTGTTTGCCATGCTAAAAGTCCAAAGAAAGAGGAAGTTAAAGAGCCAGGACAGAAAGCAGACTTATACAGAAAATCTGGTACCTGTTTTTTTTTTTTTTTTAGTTTTTTTTGGATAATATTTAAATTAAGGTTGTAAATATGTGACCAAAATTGATGAAAATGTCCCTTTAAAGTTTTCTGTGAGTATAACAGATTAGACCCATGAGAAAAAATGCAATCTAAAACCCTAACAAATAAGCCCAATAGTGCTGTGATCCCCTGAAGAAACTGTGAATAACGGAGACATGTGCATAGTCCCTTTTCCACAATGACCCTGGCCATTTTCAGTTCCTGCACAAGGTTTTTCCCACAAACTTTGTATCTATATGTTTGTACCTTGCCTTGATGCTGCTTTATTGGGCTCAGATAAACCAGATAAAATGACCATTTGCAGTTGTTTCCATAGACCAAGCACAGAATCCACCTACCACCTGCAATGGGGCATTTAATTTATTCACTTCCACTTGCTACAGGGAATCTACAAGACACATGCACTACAGCAGGGGTAGGGAACCTCCGGCTCTCCAGCTGTTGTGAAACTACAACTCCCAGCAAGCATACTCGCTCTGCTCTTCTAAGAACTCTCATAGAAATGAATGAAGCATGCTGGGAATTGTAGTTTCACAACAGCTGGAGAGCCGGAGGTTCCCTACCCCTGCACTACAGTGTCTTTTCTACTTCAAAGTTGAAGTAAGTGTTGGGCCTCATAGTAGAGGACTACTATCACTGTAGCCAAATATTTGCCTGCAAAAAGCTTGCATATATACATGTGTGTTCTCCTAGACAATTCTGTTCAAAGGACTTCTTTGAAGCATGTGTATGACAAGGTCTTATCTTGAATTGAGAATCTGGGCTGTAATCTAAAAGAAACCCATTTTTGCTGAGTTGCCAAATTCTTGTATATCCAACACTGTTCTATTGTTGATCATTTGTGTCACAGTGTTGTGCCTATCATATTTTGTTTACATGGGTTCATATATAGACCGCCGCTTTGATTTCTACTCTCACACTCTTTGAGGGTCCTAGAAGAATGCACTTCCTCTAGAAAAATGCCTTTCTCTATTTTGTTTCTGGTCATATGTTTGTAGCTGCCTTACTAACTTGATGAACACTCATTTTGTACTACTCTGTCTTTGTGACATTGTATTCTCATGGCTCTAAGCTTGTATTGTACAGTTTTACCAGTACAATACACTCTTACATCTTCTATACATTGTTTTATCTTATGAAGCATAATTATCTAGAAATGAGTCAGAACCTGACGGGCTATGTAGTACCAAAACATGAGACAGAGGGTGGTCCAAAAACAAGCCGAGGTCAGAACCAGATGGGTTACGCAGAACCAAAACATGAGAGAGAGGTGTCAGAAGACTACCAGGGTCAGGAACACTGAGGACAAATACAATACATGACCAAGAACAAGGGAACCAGCTACAGCCAACAAACACTATCATTGGCAATGGTGTATGGCCATACAACTCAGGTATGGTTATGCATAATGGGGTTGGCCAATTTTTGGTTACTGTTGATCAATGTGGATGTAAGATGACTGCATAGCAATTAATAATATAGCCTTTGTTGATATTTTGTTCTATTTTCTATATTTCATAAGGCATGTCTCCGTTTCAGCCAAGTCTTTTGTGCTGTCTACATGTAGGTTCTGTCCATAAAATGGAAGCTTATGGAGGGTCATAAGGCCAGTCAAAAATAACTCCAACCCCTTCCATTCTAATTCAAAGCACCTTCCATCCGTACTTACACGGTTGGGCGTTTAATGCAAGTGTAGTATGAGTGTTGTGTCTGGTTACATGACCATCCATCAGAGGCCATCTTATGGACAAGACCTCGATGCAGACAGCACAGATTTAACCAACAAAGAGACATGGCTTATGAAATATAGCAAACATCTCAGAATATCAACAAAGACTATACCAGTAAGTGCCATATAGTCATCTTACCAACACATTGGTCAACAGTAGCCAGAAAGTGGCCAACCCATTTAAAGGCGCCCACTCTACATGGAAGTATGTTTACTAAATTGACTTTGGGGGTGAAAGACTCCTTTTAAACTCCCAGAAGCATTATACATATATTGACCATTCAAGGGGTTGTTTTATTGACACTTAGGGCCCCTTTTTTGAGTCAGAGTGAAGTACTGAAGTACTGTTATTTGAATGGCCACATTTAATACTACAATTTTCCCTGTACTGGCCACTGCAAGCTACAGTATATGTGCAGCAGACAGAACTTACCCTTTTTACCTGAGGTTTGTTCCAAATATACAGAATTCATTACAAACTACTGACTTCTAAATTACTGATCCTACTAAACCAAAGACGTTGGTTCAATTCGATAACTGCAAAAATTACAGTCACCCAATTATTTTAGGGAAACATCTGCTTGAAACTAAACTTTTCCAGTTGCTAAGAAAGCTTCAAATGATTTGCCAAACCATTTGAGATGTATTCATTTGTATATTGAATTCTTTTACATAGTTTATCTTTAGAAAAATGTGTTTGATTTATCTAGCTAAAAATATGAAAAACTAAGCGTCATGCTGTGCATGGAATGAGGAAAGTCCAAATATGAGAATAGATTTAGATGATCAAAAATGTTTTCCACTTCTAACAAATGGTAGAACAAATGTCTTCACAACTGGATAATCACAAGTAACAGATGTGGGAAATGATCATGGTACATACAGAAAATCTAGAAAATAATTTTCTTTTTTAATCCAGTGATTTAGAATTCATTATGGTGTATCAACCATCAAAACATCAACCGTCCCAAAGATGAGTCCCAAAATTGCCACATGGCATTTTGGGGGTCCTGCAATTATTTTTATTACTTATTTTTAAAAATGAAATCTCTATGCAGTTTGGTAGTCTCATTCTCTTACAAGCTGCATATCCATTTCATTTCATTAAAAGTCACAGTAGGAGGAGACAGAGGCATAGACTGGGTATTGAAGTGACAGTCGCATCCAGTCATAGAGCGCAAATTGGCCTAATAGGTCCCTCTGTTCTCTGTCCCTCTTTTAGTATCATGTTCAGGATTTTGTCTGGACTTAGGTACAGATTCAGCTGACTTTCCACCATCATTTCTTATCCCATTCACATTTCAGAAAAAAACTGTGTAAACACACATCTGAAGCCACATTATGTAAATTATTGCCACATTATGCTGGAGGCCCATATCCATGGAAGTTCCGCTCTCCCTAGCAAGCATGGATGCTGCACTACTCAACCGCTCCCCTGCTCCTGTGCTGTGACAATTAAGACCCATGGTCCTTCCTCTTCTTCTTCCTGGTTGACGGCTGCCAGAGTAGCTGGATGATTCTGCTTGTAAGCCACAGCCATCTTGCCAACAGTGTTTATCATTGCCTGTAGGCTGCACACACTCCCTACCGCTCTTAAAGGTCCTGCGTGCACCCTAATCTTCCTCAGCCTGCGGCTGGCCACCCAGATGTATGTAAACACACCTTTCTCTGTGGGAGAGTACTTGAGAAATAAGTTCTGGTCCGCTAGTATCCCGGAAAGGTGTGTTCTATGTTTATCTGCCTATCTACTGTCTTCTGCTTGAGCTGCCTGCTCTGACTGAGGACTTTGCATGCACTGTGCCTGCCCTGATCTTGGCCTGTCCCTGACTACGGTTTTGTCTGATCCCTTGGTGCTCCAGACTGGTGTTTTTTTACTCCCCATGGGTCAGCAGTCACTAGAACAGAGATAACTCAGAGAGGTAGTAACCTGGTGCTTCTTCTGCAGCAAAGTCAAGATCCCTGTATATGGGTTAAAGGGTGAAAACCATGGGGGGTCACTTACATAATGCTCTTGGGAGTAACTCAAGCAAATCTGTCCAGGTAACACAGTGGATCCCCACCAGTTGCATCAGTAGATAGATAGATAGACAGACAGATACAGAGAAAGAGGTGGATTGATAGTTAAAGGGAACCTGTCATCAACTTTATGCTGACCTCACTGAGGACAGCATAATATAGTGACAGAAATGCTGATTTCACTCATGAGCTAAAAGTAAGTGGTTGCAGAGAACCAGCATCATAATCATTGCAGTCTAGACCTGGAAAGGAGTCAAATCTACCTGAGAAGAGTCATGGTTATTCATAATCTCCTGCACTGTCACCCATCTGCTGATGATTGGCACTTCTCTCCTAGAGAGAAAGGAAGAAAACTAGGTAGAAGATTGTCAATCATCAGCAGGTGGGCAGGGAGAGCAGGAATTCATGAATAACCAGGACTCTTCTCAGGTGGCCATGACTCTTTTCCAGGCCCAGTCAGCAATGATTGGGATGTTGGTTCTCAGCAACCATTTACTTTTAACTTATAAATGATAGACCGCTGAAATCAACTCACCTGTCTCTACTTTATTCTGCCATTAGTATGGGCAGCATAAAGTTGATGACAGGTTCCCTTTAAATAACTTAAATATGTTAACCAAACAGGGGATTACCCATTATTTGTTTATGAAGGAAACTAGCTAGGTACAGCACCATTGGCACTGATCCAATAAAAGGAAGAATAGCAAGTAAGCTACCATTTTCATAGAAACAGTGGCAGGGACTGGGCTGCGAATTGGGAAGGAAAAAATTGAGGTTTTCTGCACAAATAATTGACTTTCTATTTGATGAAAAATTGAATGACTGTAGACTTCATCACATGCAACCAGTTGTTGGATTATTTTATCACGTATAAACATTCTTTTATTCTTTGGAGTATTTGTCACATTGAAGAATAGTCCTATTACTCATGTCACACTGCTCACATTACGTTCAATGTAAATAATGACAGGCATGTATACATGAATGTTTCCGATATATGTAGTTAATAATGAGAACATCTGACTTTCAAACATGAGCAGAAACACATTTAATTATACATTTCATCTTGTGTTCTTGTCTGCATTATAGCAGCACCTGACAGTGGTAACTTTCAAGGTTTCAGGACCTGTCCTTGGTTGAACTCAGCCAAGTTTCCGATCCAACATATGAGTGCTCAAAATTGTCTGACGATAGTAAACAGTGTAGTGCAGATGCTTCCTTCTAATAGAGAACAATAGATTCAGCTCCAAGTCATCAAAAGAAAAAACCTGAATAGAAAATCTTTGATTTCATGCAACCATTTGGCCATAATATAGTTTTCATAGAGATATTTGCTTACTATGATGTTCACCATGGGGGAAAAAAGAGTTTTCATGTACTATATACATATATATATATATATATATATATATATATATATATATATATTAAACTAAAAAAGCTAATTTCTGTGAAATTAAATCATATTTCCAGGTTATCGCACTAAAATGTATCATAGAGATATGCCTCCTGTCACAAGGGGGTTTCATTCTATAATTGCATCAACAACTGAACGAGTAATGAGAGAACGGCCAAAATGTCTAAGCAGAATTTGGCCACACAGGAAATAAAACAATCCTCACAGCAGGGTACAATCCAGTTGAGTGGGATAAACAGCAAAGGGAATATAGTCCACAGAATTCTGCTTACTGGTCACAAGGGTTGCAAAGCTCCAGATCCTCTTCCTCACAAGTATCCCTCAGGAGTGTTAACCTTAGCATTAGCTACCTTCTTTACTGGGATCCACATATGAGTCTCTCCAGACAGCTGGTCTTTTTGAAGGGTTCCTCCACTTCTTTCAGCATCTCCTAGGTTGCTGGTTGCAGCATCAGCCCCCCTACAGTTTATATCCAGGTCGCTCCGAAGATCCCTGCTCCATCTCTAGCTCATGTCTTAAAGTACCTGAGTAAGGGGCATCTTGGGCAGTTTCTAGTTGACTCTTAGCAGAGAAGGATGCTTTTGTTAATCAGAACACAGCAGGGAGCATCTCCAGCATCCAGACAATAGATGTACAGCGAGGAAGGTGTACAGTGCCCCAGTTGTCCAGTCTCCATGAGAGGTCATCAGGAGGGCCCTGGGAGCTGATCCAATTATCTTCTACTGGGTTGTTCTCCAGATCATGGTAGACTAATCAGACAATACACATGGCAATGCAAAAAGGCAACACTCACATAAAACTATATGAAATATGAAAACATGGTAAAAATGTAAGCCAAAATCATACATGAAATGCACTTCTCATACACCTTCTCTTCTTAAGGTTAGCAAGAAGAGGGTTCAGATAGAAAAGAGCAGCATACTGCTCAGCGTGTGTATTTTGGGGGCTACAGTAAAGATAAGTGTCATTTTCCCTATTGTGTTTATCCTACTTTTCCCTGTTGTGGTTTTGCCTTCTGGAGTTTCCTGTTCGTCCGTCCTTTTGGAGGATCGGGTTTACTCTGTCTCCTGTCACTAGCTGCAGGGCTGTACAGGGTCAGTTTGTTATTAGGTTCCTGTGTATGAACTCTCCTACCACTAAGGCCTGTTCATACTGGTAGTCAGCCAGGTCCTAGTTTCAGGGATTCCTGCAGGAGGTGACCATTTCCCTTGTTTGGTCTTTTCCCTTCCCTCTTACGCTTGGTGTGGCTATTCCCTCCATACCAGAGCGTGACACCATGACCACAGACTCCTGCTCACAGATCAAAATTAAAAAAAAGAATTCCAATCACCAGTCCAGGTAGATGTATTGAATGAAACAACATATAATAAAGAGTCACTATTAGGTCACATGCGAATTGGGAACATGTAGCCTCTGAGGCCAGTTATTGACTGCAGTGGAACACATGACCCCATCTGTGTGAAAGTTGACAGAAGGGGACCAGAAGTTGTGTAAAGGGAGCCTGGGAGACAAAATGTGGGCAGTAGGTGAGTATTGATTTCTCCAGGTATTGTTTGGTGATGGAGACATTAAATAAAAAACCTTGGGCCATCCCTTTATGTTCCTTATGTGCTGAAAAACTTGGAAAAAGGGGAAATTCCACAATGCTTGTGGTATGCAGTGTTTTAGTGAGGAATCTTAAGAGAAAAGATGGGCAAAAATAAACATCTTCAATAGCTGTCGGCCAAACACTTTGGCAGGTAGCTACCTCTCCCTCATACATATATACTCTCTGCTCGGCAAATGTGTATGTGTTGTCAATGGGGTGAGGGAAGAAAGCTACTGTCAGACACCTCTGATGGCTTCTTATCTCCTGGGTGTTGGAATTCAGAATCTGGAGCTCCATGTAAACACTGAATTGTCATCCAGGCCTACCAGAAATGTGGGATTCAGCTAACAATAATTTGTGCATGAGGGGCATAAATGCAAATGTATTATTATACATATATATTATGTGTAAATGTAAAATAAATCTTACACTATGAAACTGTGAGTTGGACTATAACACCCTACAGTGTTAACACTAGCAGAAATATTCACTCTAGACATACATGTGATCACTAATAGAGATGAGCGAGTAGTGAAATATTCGAAAGTTCGAAATTCGATTCGAATAGACCGCGAAATTCGACTATTCGACCGAATATCGAATCCCATTAAAGTCTATGGGAAAAAAATGCTCGCCACTTGGAAATCTCAATTCGACCACTTGGAGGTCACCAAGTCCACCCTGAAACCTCAGAAAAGGATGCCAACACTGCTGGAATGCAACTAGGACAGCAGGGGAAGCATGTCTGGGTGCATATAACGCGCCCAAGTCGCACTATTACGCCACTATCACAGCCTCTCAACAATACACTCCAAAGACAATCTAACCTCTCTGTAAAGTGAGACCATACAAGGAAACCTTCTTTCCTCTACATTGCCATGGACCCCAAGCCAAACTAGACAAAAAAGAAGATAAAATTCTGCACCCCTTAAAATCACGTTGCCTATGACAACCACAGATGGCATAGGCAAGGGGGAAAGCAATCAAGCCATCACTATTTTTCCCTCTGTGCCATCCCTGCCTTGCCCAGGCACATGTCCCAAAACATCATCCACGCCCGAGTAACACGGTTACTGCAAAAGGCCATTTGACCACCAACACTTTGGTTTGAGGCCGGGGATGCTACATCTCCCTGACGGCACACTGGGTGAATGTTGTGGAGGCGGGGACGTGCAAACCTGCTACCCCCACCCAAGTTTTGGGCCTTGGTTCTGTCTGGATTTCCGCAACCCTTACAGACAGCTCGGCAAACCCCTCCTTCTCCTTCTAGATTCTCCTTTTAAATCTGTCCACCACCCAGTCAAGTCCACAAAGTCCAGTCTCGTCGATCGCCTGCAGAAACTGCAGGGACCTCACTCTGACCCTCCTTCCTCCCACCCTGCCCAATGTTATCAACCCAGTGTTCCCACCCATGCAAGAATCGCAGGAGCTATCTGAGGATTTTGTTTGTTCTGATGCCCAAACACTGGAGCAAGCTCCATCTCTAGCTGATGGTAGTGTGGAACGGGCACTAAAGTGTAAAATGATTAGGGACGATGATGAGACACAGTTGCCAGCAAGGGAGGCTGTTGTAGCAAAGTGAGGCAGTGTAAGAGGAGGTGGTTGAGTATGACGAAGTCAGTGACCCGACCTGGCCCAGTGTCATGTCTAGCAGGTAAAGCAGTGGGGATGTTGAGGGATGCGTAGGACCGCAAAAGGCAGGAAGAGGCCGTGGGCTGGCCAGAGGCTCATGGAGAAGGCAGGCTAGAGCCCGCAGGGCCGCATCTCTTCCCTATAACAGGCCCCCACACAAAGCTCTCCCATCGAGGGCTCTTAGGTCCTTGTTGTGAAAATATTTTAATGAGTGCGCAAAGTTAGCTTGAGGTGAGCCCTCGAAAAAATTATATGGAGGCCCAAGAGGTGAGCCCTCGAAAAAATTATGTGGAGGCCCAAGAGGTGAGCCCTCGAAAAAATTAAGTGGAGGCCAAAGAGGTGAGACCTCTTAAAAATTGTATTAAGGCCCAAGAGGTGAGCCATAATAAAAATTGTTTGTAGGCCCAAGAGGTGAGACCTCTTAAAAATTGTTTGTAGGCCCAAGAGGTGAGACCTCTTAAAAATTATGTGGAGGCCCAAGAGGTGAGACCTCTTAACAATTGTATTAAGGCCCAAGAGGTGAGCCAAAATAAAAATTGTTTGTAGGCCCAAGAGGTGAGACCTCTTAAAAATTGTTTGTAGGCCGAAGAGGTGAGGCATGAGAAAAACTGTTTGTAGGCCCAAGAGGTGAGACCTCTTAAAAATTATGTGGAGGCCAAAGAGGTGAGACCTCTTAAAAATTGTTTGTAGGCCCAAGAGGTGAGACCTCTTAAAAATTATGTGGAGGCCCAAGAGGTGAGGACCTCTTAAAAATTGTTTGTAGGCCCAAGAGGTGAGGCATGAGAAAAATTGTTTGTAGGCCCAAGAGGTGAGACCTCTTAAAAATTATGTTGGAGGCCCAAGAGGTGAGACCTCTTAAAAATTATGTGGAGGCCCAATAGGTGAAACCTCTTAAAAAATTATGTGGAGGCCCAAGAGGTGAGACCTCTTAAAATTGTTTGTAGGCCCAAGAGGTGAGGCATGAGAAAAATGTTTGTAGGCCCAAGAGGTGAGACCTCTTACAAATTGTTTGTAGGCCAAGAGGTGAGACCTCTTAAAATTATGTGGAGGCCCAAGAGGTGAAACCTCTTAAAAATTATGTGGAGGCCCAAGAGGTGAGACCTCTTAAAAATTGTTTGTAGGCCCAAGAGGTGAGGCATGAGAAAAAATTGTTTGTAGGCCAAGAGGTGAGACCCTCTTAAAAATTATGTGGAGGCCCAAGAGGTGAGACCTCTTAAAAATTATGTGGAGGCCCAAGAGGTGAAAACCTCTTTAAAAATTATGTGGAGGCCCAAAGAGGTGAGACCTCTTAAAAATTGTTTGTAGGCCCAAGAGGTGAGGCATGAGAAAAATTGTTTGTAGGCCAAGAGGTGAGACCTCTTAAAAATTATGTGGAGGCCCAAGAGGTGAAACCTCTTAAAAATTATGTGGAGGGCCCAAGAGGTGAGACTCTTAAAAATTGTTTGTAGGCCCAAGAGGTGAGGCATGGAGAAAAATTGTTTGTAGGCCCAAGAGGTGAGACCTCTTAAAAATTGTTTGTAGGCCCAAGAGGTGAGACCTCTTAAAAATTATGTGGAGGCCCAAGAGGTGAAACCTCTTAAAAATTATGTGGAGGCCAAAGAGGTGAGACCTCTTAAAAATTATGTGGAGGCCCAAGAGGTGAGACCTCTTAAAAATTGTTTGTAGGCCCAAGAGGTGAGCCATAAATATTTTTTTTTTTTTTTTTTACGGAGCAATTCTAAGGCGGTAAAGGAGGAGGAGGAGGAGGTGGAGGAGGAAATGGCACTTCATACAGATGGCACTTCACTTTTGGCTGCTTTCCACTGTTGGAGAAGCAAAGTCCGGGTCAATCCACTTGCTGTTCATTTTGATTAGCGTCAGCCTGTCGGCACTGCCGGTTGACAGGCGGCTGCGCTTATCGGTTATAATGCCCCCGGCTGCGCTGAACACCCTTTCTGATAGCACGCTGGCGGCAGGGCAGGCAAGCACCTCCAAGGCGTACAGGGACAGTTCCAGCCACGTGTCCAACTTGGAGACCCAGTAAGTGTAGGACGCAGAGGGATCGGAAAGGACAGGGGTACGGTCTGCCAGGTACTCCCGCAACATCCGCCGATACTTGTCCCTCCTGCTGATAGCGGGCCCCGCAGTGATGGAAGTTGCACGAGGGGTGCCATGAACGTGTCCCACACCTTGGAGAGTGTTCCCCTGGTGGCTGAGGGCCTGATGGATGTTGTGGGACTCTGGGAGACCCTCTCCTCTCTGCCGCCAGCGATGGTGGGTGGGAAAATCTCCATCATGTTCTGCACGAGTTCCCTCTGGTATTCCAGCAATCAATTCGTCCTCTCCTCTACCGGAATAAAAGAGGAGACGTTATCTTTATACCGGGGGTCCAGGAGTGCGAAGACCCAGTACAGTTTGTTCTCCACTATCCGGACAACACGTGTGTCCCGGGAAAAGCAGCCCAGCATGAAGTCAGCCATGTGTGCCAGACTCTGAATAGGCATGACGTCACTGCCCCCACCAGAAGGATCACTTGCCATTTCCTCCTCTTCCTCTTCCGCCTCCTCTCCGCCCCATCCGCGCTGAACCAATGGGACGCACACAGCCTGACTGCTACCCTCGCCGCCAGCATCCTCCTCCTCTTCCACAGCCACCTCCACGTCGTCCTCCTCCTCCTCATCCTCCTCCTCCTGCAACTGCCACCGTGAAGCAGACAAAAGTGTGGTCTGACTGTGTAGCTCCGTTGCGTCTCCTCCTACCCCCGTCTCCTCTGCGTGCAATGCGTTCTCCCTTATTGCGATGAGCGATTCTTTAAGGACGCATAGGAGCGGGATGGTTACGCTCACTATAGCGTCCTCGCTGCTGACCTTCTTGGTGGACTCCTCAAAGATACGCAGTACATCGCATACGTCTGCCATCCATGGCCACTCGTGGTTGGCAAACTGAGGGAGCTGAGTTGGAGGCACGCGTGGATTCATAATCTGGTACTCCATCAATGCT